>VCRD01001804.1:0-32374 GCA_006783055.1 Trinorchestia longiramus
CACGAGCTGAATACATGGAAGAAAATAAAGACTTAGGGGTAACTATTCAAGAATGGGGCTCGACAACACATGCGCTGCCTGACAGTTGGTAACTTTAAAATACACCCAACCACCACCAACCAAAACTTTACACAGGAACTCAGCTTGTATTTCCATGAAATTGGCACGAGAAATAGCTTGGAACTTTTTGGGATTCTTGAGCCAGTCCAGAGCGTCCAGATGAAAGTTAGACCAGTTCAGCTTCAGGTAAGAGTGGCCAGTCTGGAGTTACAGCAACTGTGGCTGAATAGTGGCAGTGATGCACAGTAAGTGCACAGTCGGTGCACAGTAAGTGAGTGGC
Organism: Trinorchestia longiramus; assembly: GCA_006783055.1. Lineage (NCBI taxonomy): Eukaryota > Metazoa > Arthropoda > Malacostraca > Amphipoda > Talitridae > Trinorchestia > Trinorchestia longiramus. Next base: position 341 of record VCRD01001804.1, read on the forward strand.
AGACGGTCCCCCAAATTCAGGGAATTTTAACCTAACGTCACATGTTGAAGTTCACGAATGGCGTGGCTGGAGAGCTACGTCTAGTTACGCGCGTGAGAGTGTTGCCAGATTATAGTTTTGATTGTGAAATACTTTCTGGCTAACGCTCTTAATATTAATATTATTATTATAATGTGCACTAAATATGCACGTGTTAATTGTAAAGAGTTCGTAAAAATCACTCGAATTTTAGTCTTATTTTTATTACTAAAAATAAAGGTTATTTTAATATTTGTAAGTTTATAAGATTTAAAGGGGTAGCAGGTCATGCTACAAGCCTTACCGATATGTGCGAGCTCACAGCACGAAGAAGCAACGAGAAACAACTCGTGTTCAAGGCTGGATCGAACCCGCAGTCTTTCCGTATGAAGCAGAGACCTGATAACAACACAAGCCATAGACCACTCGACCACAGTGGCTACAGTAAAATGAATAAATAAACCCCTATACGCTTTGTTTCACTTATAAATCTATTGTTATTTTGCAAGCAGCCTTATCACATTCTAAAATTTTAAGACTATGTTAACATAGTAAAAAAATTACTTTGCCTGTCATAAATTTATTACTCGTGATTCAGCAATTTTTGCCTGTAACTAATTAACTGATAACAGTATGATACAGTGATATCAACATATTCATGCAACAATCATTAATTTTATCATTATTTTTGATCTGAACGTAGGTCAAAAATGTTATATATAAGTGGCAATGCATCTTTTTCATGACACGCACAGCTTATATTTTTATTCGTCCTCTAGCGAAAAGAAGTGCAAGAAAACTTGCACGGAACATGATCACGGAAGTCCAGCTGATTGCAAGCCACAGCTGTCAGCGTTGGAGCAGAGAGACATGATGGCTGCGGTTGCGTCTGCTTGCCGACAGAAATTTTCTTGTGTTTTGAGTAGCTTATGTCGACGATGTGGACCTTTCTCCGTAAGTAAATTTTTTGAAAACACAAATCTTATTATTCAGTAGGCTAAACATTTGTTTATTTCAAATAATAATGGAAAACAAGCTTAAAATTCTCCATAGTTGGTCGTGTGAACTAAAGTAGTGGTAAACAAACAATCTTTTTAAACAATCTTTATTTCCAATCAAGTACACAGTACATAGACATTTAGTACATTGGTTTTTCAAATTCTTAAGGTTAATATTCTTAGNGTTTCGAACCCGCACGCAGTCTTTCTGCACAAGCAGAGACCCGATACAGAACACGGGCCGCATACCACTCGACTACGGTGGCTGCTAAAGATAAATGCATCATAGCATAGAGTAGAGCGTGTTCTGCCAATAATTAGTTAAAGGCTTTGAATAATCAACTGCTTCTATATCTGTTATCCAAAGTATGCATACCATTTTATTATATTTAAGTATTGAATGATTGAGATTAAAACCTAGTTTTTGGGATACTGAAGTGTTCTTGTGTTCATTCTTAGCTTCTCTTGACAGAATTTTGGTATTTTCTTGCAATTTTAGAAAATGACTCAATTTAGCAATTACATTATTTTTTCTCAATACCTACACTTCAAACTTTTTTATTCTAAATTTGGTGACTCTGCAGATAGATTATCAACTAGCATTTGGAAGTTCTATAGTTTGCCCTTTGTACAACTTTTTTGATAAATTTGATTTATTCTCAGTTTTAATCATACCAGTTTTCTGAATATGATTAGAGCTTTGTCAAAACCTCTAAGTTTACTAGCAAGTTAGTAACAAGAATTTGCTCAAATAATTTCAAAATTAAAAAATAATGTTGAAATAATGCCATTTAGATGTGAAAAGATAGGAAATCTGAATAGATATTGTACTTATAGCTTTTTAAAACTAGTTATTGCCTACATTTCTGAGACTATGATTTTGTACAAGATCTTGTGAGAAAGAGCTATAAACTATATTAAGCTGTTTGTGGTGACATTAATACACATGTGGTAAATCTCCTGTGGTTACAAAGAACCAGAAAAATATATTCCCCATCAACCAAAAAATATCTCGGAAACAAAGAACCTAAGAAACTCTGACTAGTTTGTGATATACTAGATGTATCATTCTTCATTTTACCAAAATGATGATATAACCAAGCTGAAGAAGTAAAAAATTCTTCATTGATTGTTGTGGAAAATTACAAATGGGTTAAATAAGTTTAAATTAGTCTAAAGGGTTTGCATTATTTTATGATAATTTACATTGCTGGAAATATACTTCAGGATAAATATTGTAGAAATAACTAAACATGTTTCTAATTTGTACAAGCTATTGAAGAATTTAATTTTTTAGAAGCTTTATTTGTGTGTTATTCAAGCTGCAGCAAGAAATATTTAGAAATCTGGCATTAATAATAGTGAATACAATAGAATACTATTTCTACAGCTGTCTATGTTTTACTTGATTGCTAAATGATTTTACAATTGAACTTGTAAATGTTTATCTTTTCATGCTTGCTTATAGTGGAACAGAACTAATGAATATGTTGAGGTGAGTTAATTAACATTCTCTTTGCACATGAGTGTTGAAGTAATCTACTATAAAAATACTGCCAATTTTGTACATTACTCTTGTTTTATTTCTTTTGCTTTGATTCATTTTATAGAAAATAACAATAGTTTTTAAATTAACCATTCATGAAATACTGTGAAGGTGCTGCTTTTTCTAAGTTTATATGCTTGGAAATATTGTACTTGGGATATTTGCAGTGCATGTTTTCTTTATAAATGTGCATGATATTTGTTGTCAATATGTACAATGTTTATTGATGAAAATAATTATAAACAATTTTGTACTTGATTTATTAGTTTTTATTTAATGAGTTTTTAAAAATATTATTCTTGGAACAGATTGATGGGAGCTCACAAACATTTTTCTGCCATGCTGGCACCCAAGTAAATCTTGTGCGACCGTACAGTGGGCCATCCGTGCCCTTCCTCCCCAGCAGTGTTCGGCTTGTTGAAGTGGGACCAAGGGATGGCCTGCAGAATGAGCCAATGCTTGTTCCTACTGCTGTAAAAGTAGAGCTCATCCACAGGCTGGCTGAAGCTGGGCTTAAAACTATTGAAGCCACAAGGTACCTAACCTATTAGATACCTGATATTTGATCCCTAACCTGATATCTGATCCCTAACCTGATATCTGATCCCTAACCTGATATCTGATCCCTAACTTGATATCTGATTCCTAACCTGATATCTGATTCCTAACCTGATATCTGATCCCTAACCTGATACCTAACCTAACACCTAACCTAACCTGATAGTATGACTTACTGAGGAATGACAGTTAGAAAGCTTGTGTTTGATGTAACCTGTCTGTCCTGACAGGTCAGGATATATAATAAATATAAATAAATTGGAATTTGTATTAGGGGAAAAAGGGACAGAGGGACAGTCGCTGGCTGGCAATATTGAGACGCTTTAGCCCCAGCGTGCCGCCAGGCGTGGTTTGGTCCTTCCCGCCAACCACCAAAGAAGCACGTATTCAGTGTCGTTCTCAAAAACAGTGTTAAGTCCACACCAAATCAAAAATATCACGGCATTCAATAAAGCCACCTTTCAACGACCTCATCATTTACCCTACGGGACACGCTTAAGTCCTGGACACTGTCATATTTGAATACAAGAACAATGTCAGTTTGAATACAAGAACATTTTGGTCATGAAAGAAAAGAAAAATTTATTATTAATAAAGTTGAGACTTGGAGTATAATTCTGTAGGCAAAATTAGAAGATTGAATACTATCACTGTTTTATTTCAGAAACTATTTGAGCTTCATTGTTAACTGAGAAACATCTACTTCCAACATGCTTGTTAGATGATTTGGAACTAAATAATTTTTAGATATAAAATTATTGCAAGAATTATTTTAAAATTTTAGTACTACGTTTAGGCATTGCAACAAAGGTATGGCTAATTCATTATTTGAATTTTTTTATATGTAATGAAGATTGCTACTGTGAAGATTTTCTGATTGAAAAGTGGACCATACCCTTCATTACAATACTAAAACATATGAAATTTTTTCTAAAAAGTTCATATCATATGAAAATTGGTGATTGCATTCATATTGAAAGACCCATGTGTTTGTTGAATTGCCTATTTATACATCTGCTTTAGTTAAAATGTTTTACATAGGTTTAGTATTGGCTTGCATTTATTTAATTGATATAGTGAAAAATTGGAGCCAGCAATAGCCAAGCATTTTGATTGTGTGCATTGGGCTTCCTGTTAATGACCTTGATGTACTCTGTCTCAGTTTACATCCTAACTGTTAGCACAACAGAGCCTCTTACTCATGTAATGAATCTATATTAAATTAATCTGATCCAGCCACATAAATACTCTTTTCATTGTTCAAACATTTTTCTGTGATAAATAATATCAAATGATATTAAACAATGTAATTATAGATAAGCAGCACAAACTTGATTAGAGTAACTGCATTTTTCCTTGCTTGTAAATACAGTAAGCCCTCGTTATACAGTATTTTTATCTGCTAAATTCACAGTTACGGTGACTGTTTTCATGTCTGTAGGGATGACTCTTGACGTGCTGGAACATATATCATTTAATTACAGGTTATAATGGATTCTGCATACGGCAATTTTAATTTATGGTAAGGCTTTCAGAAGCACATATGTACCGTGTAACAAGAGTTTACTGTATTTAAAGAAACAATTACATGGCAGAGTAGGAGAGAGAGAAGCTAGGGCTGCAAATAGGCTTTTCTTGTAAAACATCAGTCAGCACAGATTCAATTTTTTTCCATTCAGGGTTTTTAGTTTTTTCTGATTTGCAACTCTGTTGGTCTGACAAAACATACTTTTTTCTTTGTTGCAGAATTCCCAAAATATAGGAGATTGCAATGTAATTTGACATATTTTGTATCACATTAGGTGCCTCCTTCATTTTCACAGTTATTCTTTGGCTACATTATCTGCCTTCATTGTCTCTTCAATACTACTTTAAGTGAAGGGTGCAAGACTTGGTATTTTTGATGGCTAGTTTTTTAATTCTAAGCAAAGTATGGCAACTAGAAGTGGATTCACTTTGTTGAAATGCCTGGTAATGACAAAATATGATCCCATTCTCATGTTTTGTTATTATTACCATCTTAAATCCTACAACAATATGTTCAAACTTTCAATTACCTCTGTATTCATTTCTTCTTCTTCTAGAAATGTTAATGGTGCTTTAGATAACTTGAGAATGGAAAGAGTAGAAAATTCATCATCAAAACACAGTTAATGAACTGATGCAGAATTTTTTGACAAATCTGTTTGTGTATCAGTTTGTCCATCAAAATGAATGTGTGAGGTAAGGTTCTATTGTGTAGTGTTAGGTATTTATGCTTAGCATAAATGTGCATTTCAATAATTTGAGCAAAAAAATCTTTTTAATCTTGATAAGTAAAACTATTCAAGCATTGGTTTCTTCTTTGTAAAAAATTACCTATTGTGGAAGAACAGGAATTGAATTTACATGTTTTTTCTTGATGGTGTCAGTGAGTTTTGACACTGCAAAATCTGAGAGAAAAAATATAAGATCTGCAATCCAAAAAACAATTTATTGCTGAAAAATGATTTATGTATTGAAACTGAACACTATTTAGCACTTATTGTCCATCACCTGTTACTTTGAGTTGCTCTTCAGGTAAATCAAAACATTAAACCCAGTAATTCAGTGAATCCGTTATTAATGAATAATTTTTTAGCATTTTGTTAAAGAAATGTGCCATTAAAGCTTGTTCTGTAGCAAACATTTAATGCTGACATTCATACAATTTTCTCCCACATAAATTCTAGTTTTACACTTTAGGTTTCATTTTAGGCAGTTTCCATTCACTATTCTTACAAATCCAGCGTATATTGTGTCCTCGTTGTTGTTTAATAACTGGCTTAATTAATTGATAAGAGATGTTTTCTTTAATGTACATTTTTTCTATTCTTTTAGCATTTAAGAAGATGAGGTACTGTTGATTGTCAATAGAAAGATACCCTCCATTTTGCATTTAACTTTGAATTTCTCATTTGCAGCTTTGTGTCTGGGAAGTGGGTGCCTCAAATGGCCGACCACTCTGAAGTGATGGCTAGCATCAACAGAGCTCCAGGTGTGACCTACAGTGTCCTTACCCCCAATTTAAAGGGCTTCAATTCTGCTGTAAGTGAAAGACTTAGCATTTTTCATGGGTATGAGAGTGGATTTTTAGGGAATTTCTTTCCAATGTGTATTTGTCAGTTCATGTCTCCTTGTACTTAATTTTAAACGTATTCGAACTGCAGATTTTAAACTACTCAAAAAGTGATTTTGTTTGCACACATCTGTGAATTGAGTCCTATGATTCTACCTTTCTGCCATGACTTAATTGAGTCTTTTAAGAAAAAACTTAAGAGAGGCCGTTCCGAGTCATGTTATGCATTTAAATTTAGTAGCGTGTGTTAAATTGTATTGAGGCAATAGTGTTTTCGATACCGCTGGGAACTCCTGAATCAACTTAAATAGTACACAGTGTATGTCTCTCTGTCTGTGTGTGTCCGTCCCATTAATTCCTATCTATTACTGAAGAAAAAAAATTGAACTGAAATCAGAATGGGTATAGATGTATTATAAGAACTGTATTGTGGATACCAAAGGCGCCAGATTACTATAAAATGCGCCATTATCTCCCGTTATTAGCTTTCTTCTCCTACTCGGCCATGTTATCGGTAGATAAGATACAGAATGGAAGTTTTGTATATATTCATGGAAAATATTCATTTAAAACACAATAATTCGTCTTAAATCTTTGCTACATTCGTCCTGATAATAATTTCAAATCAGTCATTTAAACCGTGAATTTTTCTCGGGAACTATCTGGTCATTGTATATTTTAAGCTTAAATCATCTGTTTAGCATATACAGGACAGTCATTGATAAGGTCTTCAGAGTTATATTTTTCAACTTTTTCATAACATTAACTGTGTAAAATCACCAAAACATTATTTGAATACGGAAGACATATGCCTAGAAAATATAGCAAAAATTTTAGATATGTGTAAATAGAGGAGAGGACAACCTTCCATTGATCTCATATGAGATCACTGGGAGGTAATGGGGTAATTAAGCAGGGCAACATTGCGTAGTACTCAGTGGGGTTGTTGAGACGTTGAAGGTATTGAATACAGTGAATGAACTCGTATTTTTATGAAAATTTTGTTGTCTTAACGAGGGTGGTGCATTATAAATGCGGTTTCATCAAAATTAATTTGTATTTATTAGAGTGGCTTCAGAACTGTAATATTATTCTTATCCACTTTCTACACTTGGCAATTAAACGAGTGTAGGTTTTTCTAGAATCTTTACAATTTCTCAGCTGATGTATAGATAGCCTGAGAGTAGAGCTACACTTCTGCTTTCCTAGTGTGTCATGTAATACATTTTCAAAGGTTTAAATACTTGGTAAAAGCAATATCTGTTTTGGAGAAAAGTCTGCAACATGTATATTCAGTATGACTTGAACAATTATTGTCAACATAACGCCTTGCTAATTTTGGCATATTCTGAAAAAGCTTACTATGACTTTTAAATTGTAAATTTGGTTACAATTCTTATCGAACCTCAACCATCCCGTGGGTTATGATCTTCACGAGTAGCAAATTTAGGGCTTGCTACTACCATAAAAATTAAGGTCTTTAATCACACCTGTAGCATGCAGCCCCAAAATTAAAAGCACGTACGTAATTTCATGTCATGTAAATAGGTGAATGTTTTTATGATATCTACAGTTTCTGAGTCACACTGTCATGATTGAATTACTTTTACTTGACAGATTGCTGCCGGAGCGACGGAAGTGGCCATTTTTGGGGCAGCTTCACAATCTTTTAGTCGCAAAAATATCAACTGCAGTATAGAGGAGTCTTTAGAAAGGTGCGTATTCTGGGACTTTCTTATTATATCGTTTGTACCACTCTTGCCAGAGTAAATATCTAAAATGTATACCTGAACTTAAGAGACATTCTTGTGTTGTATTTTATTGAGCAAAATTACTGACGGTTAGAGAAGCAGTGTAGCGATTTGGTGACTGCAGGTGCAGCTCTTTTTGCTGCATTGTTTGGTGTGAAAGCCTCTAGTTTTTATTTTGCTTTCTCTCCTACTATTCATTCTAGGAATATGAAATCCGCGCGGTACGGATTTTGTAAAAAACATATTCCCTGTTTTAACTAATATTTTCCACTATAAGATTGCAGTGTACGTTATTTAATTCAAACTATAGTCACTTTACGCCAAATAATTGTGCACTTGAGGGCATATAATCGGTGTTCTGTTGTTTATATCAGTTATTGGGAGTTAGCTTGATACAAAGTTAGCAGCAGTACACGTGGGCGAATATGTTGGGGGAGTTTAATTTTTATTACGATAGGTGCTTTTGAATTGATTTTCAGTTCAAATCTGATTTGCAGCGCAAATATTGGGTTGGCCGAAAAGTTCGTTTGTTTTTTCATAGAGGAAGTTAAAACCGACTGATTATTTAGAAACATTTATTTTGTCAATATAATAGTGTCCATGTGCATCTACTACCATTTGCCATCTGTTTGGTACGTTTTTAATCCCATGTTCAAAGAATGTTGGCTCTTTTTTGGCGAAGATGTCCAAGAAACTTTTAACATCATCAGAATCGAACTCCTTCCCATTCAATGAATTCTGCAGTGAACGAAACGGATGGAAATCAGAGGGTGCCAAATCTGGAGGGTGAGGTAAAACTTCCCACCCAATCCGCTGCAACTTTCACCGAGTAGCCTAAGCAGTATGTGGCCGTGAGTTGTCATGGTGAAAAACAACGCATTTACGATTGACGGGCTCCGGTCGCTTCTGATGGAGAGCCATGCTTAATATATCCAGTTATTCACAGTAAACCGCTGAATTGATGGTTCTGTTAGCAGAAAGAAGTTCAAAAAAGATGACACCTTTCCAATCCCACCATTCCGATAACATCACTTTTTTTGGATGGAGGCTTGCTTTGGGTGTTCTTTGTGGTGGATCATTTGCCGTTTTCCACGATCTTTTGCGTGTAACATTACTGTACACGATCCACTTCTCATCTCCAGGAACAAAGCGTTTCAAAAATGGGTCATTATTTTCCCGTTCAGCAACGAATCACAAATGGAAACTCTATGCACAAGATTTGCTTCTGTCAGTTTATGGGGAACCCAAACATCTAGTTTAGAAACCTAGCCCAGTTTATGCAATTCATTTTCCACGCTTAGTTTAGAGATCTTGAGAACATAAAATGCATTTTAGAAAGTCGGAAAGATGGCATTTAAAAGCGAACGTACTTTTTGGCTAAGCCAATAGATAAACTTTTCTACAAGTGTTTTCGATATGCTATCTGCTTCTCTTCCGTCTCTCAAGTGTTGTAGGATAAAAATGAAATCCTTTGAATAAATCTTTTTATGGTTACTACAGCCGTACCTATAAATAACTTAGTCGAATCAGTGGTATAAGAAGTCATTTGCAAAAGTACTGTTATGTAATTAACGTCTCTTTTAGTTTTATTTCTCGCCTGGGCATCGAACAAGCAAAAAACGCGCTATTTAGATTCAAGCCCTGAAAGTCTACCAAGTGTCTGTGTGGAGTGCAGGTTTGCGGCTGTGGCGTCCGCAGCGAAGGAGGCTGGTGTGCGCCTCCGCGGCTACGTCTCTTGCGTTTGCGGTTGCCCCTACGAAGGCGTTGTGGACCCCAAAGTTGTTGCTAAGGTAACATTTTATCATCATTATCAAGGTTATTTGTTATTCATTTAGTATTCCGCTGTTAATGAGCTACAAACGGCCAAGTGCCTGAATTACAGGCACGGAAGGATTGTAAACGTCTTTCTATATTCTGAGAAACAGCGTTCTGAATTCAAGCCCTTCACCATGTTCACACATCTTTGTGCCCCTTAACTTGTGTGTGGTATTTAGAAAATGTGAAATAAAGGGTTGGAGATCATGTTATTTCTGTTGAATCATATGCTTGGAACTTTTTTCCGTTCTAAATTTAAATTATTTGTGGTTTGAGGTCGTGTTTTTGGACGAGGAAGTTTGAAGCTGTATGATTAAACATTCATTTTGAACTCTCTTTACCGAGTTTGGAGACGATAACTTCAATTTGATGAAAGTATAATAGTCCATTTGTTTGTTTAAGATGTTTCTTGCACAGAAGGAATACACATCACGAATGCATAAATAACAAATATGTATAATTTTCCTTGATTGTTATGAATCAAGAGTTATTAAAATTTTAATAAGATATTAATGAGGCATTGTGTCCTGTATTTTTGTTATGTATTGTCCTATATTATTAATATTGATTCAACGTTAATATTGTTTCAACATGTTCAGGTATCGTTGGCACTGTACGAGCTTGGCTGCTACGAAGTCTCACTGGGGGACACAATAGGAGTGGGAACCCCGGGCTCGTGGCAGGTGGTGTTGAGGGAGGTGCTGCAGGTGCTGCCCGTACACGCCCTCGCTGTGCACTGTCATGATACCTACGGCCAAGCCCTCTCTAATATCCTCACCGCTCTCCAGGTCAGAGTCTTCTCTACTGTGCTTTCTTTTAGTCTTAATCTTTGTTCTAGTAATCTAGAAAGGAATAAAAATGTGTACTCATGTATGTAAAGAAGAAAACCTGTAACAAAATATAATTATTATCAGTAATGTGTTTGAAACGTGTAACATATCAAAATTTGTCGTCTATTCTTTCTTAAAGTACAGGAGCCTTGAATTTTAATCTTTTCTGGGTTGAAAACAAGGCTCGTTGCCGTACAATTGGCAATGTGTGCATTACCATAAAATATTTCACATGACGTTGACGTGGTCCGCTTTGTCACAGGCGGGAGTGAGTGTGGTAGATGCGTCGGTAGCAGGTCTAGGCGGGTGCCCGTACGCCAGAGGCGCGTCAGGTAACGTGGCTACAGAGGACGTGGTTTACATGCTACAGGGGCTGAGTATCGAGACCGGCGTTGACCTCCACAAGCTTGTGCAGGCCTCCGACTTCATCTGCACCGCCATCAACCGACCAAACATGAGTAAAGTAAGCCAAGCTCTCCTGGCGTCTTCTTCTAAGTAACATATGAGTTCTTACTCGTATTTTGAAGACAAATAGGTTTATGTTGCGCTGTCAACTAGCTTTACTTGAGGTAGTTAACTAGGTCCTTCTGACTTTAACTATTACTATTAGTTCTACATTTTTAAATGAGTAGATTTACATCCGAAAATAGTCCTAAAGTATAAAAATTGGAACAAGTGCTCTGAGAATATTTTACTTAAGACTCCGCTAGATTCGCATAAAGGACGTCCATGTTGTACAAGACTGTTGACAAACAGTATTTAAAATTATTCTTGAGCTAATTTTTCCTTCTCAAGATTACCGGAGGAAGGTTCAGACTTTTAAACTCGTACATTTACATGGAGTAAAATATTTTCACACGTTATGGTAGTAGATTGTGGGGTTCAAAGTATAAAATTAATAATGAAAAACTAACATTTTTATCTGAGGTATCATGCTAATGCCATGACAGGATGAATTTAGCTACTGGAGGGGAAATAGTTATATTACGAAGCATCTTAAGGTCTACGTATTGCAATTCTCACTCGTGTAGGCTAAATTATCGAAAGTGAGATTGTGTGGTCGCCGTTTTGGCAATGTTGATGTTTTGTACGGTGTAGATTTTTAATTCTTTTATTCCTCTTGACACGCACATAACTACACGAGAATATTCTTATTGAAGCATAAGTAAATGATTGCGCTTAATTGTTTTCCAGTACAATTTTCATTTTGATGAATGCGTTCAATTATTTACGTACTATTAAATCGAATCTATTGCACATGAGCTGAGGCATTACGTAGAGAAAGGTTAACTCGCGTGAACAAAGTTTCGAGAAAATCGTGTTAAAAGATCGCCAATTTCATTGAGATTACAAAAACAATAATATAGCTAGAATTAAGCTGGTTTGATTTGAAGAAGATGCATTATAGATTAAGCTGTTAAATTTCAAACATGGTTCGTTAAGATAGTTTACGAATTTCTGCCAGCTACTCCACTGCCAACTACCCCAACCTAACCCATAATTCTTCGAATTAGGTTTGAGATACAATAATCCCATTGGTTGTTCCCATTTTTCCCCACCAATCCTACTCTCCCATTACGCCAAATAAGGTATGCTTTAAATGGCTGTTAGAGCAAGGTCGTACGGTAAATTTCTATAAAATGAAACGGTCGGGAATGAAATTTCTGTAAACGTATCCTTCCCGATTACAAACTAATGTCGCACAAAAGTTTATACATTATTAAACCTTATGATGTGCATAATTCGGTATTACTCAAATAGCTCGAGTTAACCTCTACGTAACGCCTCAATTCGATGTAATAAATTTGATTTGTGCGTCATTTTCAGACCAAGGATAAGTTTGATTATTCATGCTCACTGAAAATGTTATTGTTTGGGATCCTTCTATTCGTGTCACAATAATGCACAAGGTCTTACAACTTTTTTTCGTTTAGCAGAGGTCTTAATTTTACCACTCTTATTTTTCATTTTATTCAGCATGCGCTAAACGAGGATTATCCTACTGTGAATATTCCAGCTTAAGCTTCTAAGGAGGTAAACACCGCGAGTATCTTAGGAGAGAAATAGAAATACTGTATGCTGGTAGTTGGTCTTCGTCAGCATGATTTAAGAACTTGGCGTTCTTTAGAGAAGCTCATGGCCACTCGCCGCGGAATCAACCGCACATATGACGTGAAGTTGTTGTGGATCTGGTTGTGTTGCTCAGTAGGTGTTGACTTCCCTTTATTTCCTTCTCTTCGGATCTTTCTCTTCCTCTGATGATCCCTTTTATCTTCTTTCATCCTTTTTCTTATTCGCATGATCCTCCTCTTCCATTCAATTGGTCTGCTCAATGAACGTTTTCAATGCTGAAACTACCAATCTAATACATAAATTTGTTTTCTCTTTCCTGATATTCTTTGAATATCAGTAATTAGTTACTGTAGCTATTTGACTGTTCTTTGATCGCGCCTCTCTCCAATAATTATTTATCACCTGCGTGTACTTCTGAAACTGCCCTCAAATAGTACGCGAGAAGCTTGGCATCCGTAGTACGTGGTCTGGGTTCTGGCATGTTAATGTAATGTCTGTTTTCGTGACTTGGAGCTATTAACCCTTTGTTAACTGAAAGTTACTCTCGGTACACCCACCAACTGTCGTTTTCACGATAAGCCAAGTTTACTTTGCGTGCTCTGAGCACAACAGTAGCGAGGGGTAGACAAAGATTGAAGGTCACCTTAGCCGCCTAAATGGGAATGCTCAGCGGAGTTTTTGCAGGCATCGTCGAATTATCTTTTATATCTTTCGGGAATATTCTTGTTTTCCAGTGCAGAATTAATTTCGGGTTTTCCTTGTGCCAAAAATAATCCTCACGTTCTTGTTTTTCATGCTAATGTTGATTTTATTATTTTAACTAATTGTAGAGTAAGGGATGTGACTCTATAGATCGGTTTGTTAGTGTACAATTTTACTAGTCACTGCTTCGTATGTGATTAACATTATGTTGTGATAGTCATTACCAACATGTTATGTCCTGTATATGGCATTTAGCACTGATTACAATACAGTTTATTTTTGTACTCTGTAGTTTGAAATGTAACCTCCATAACGTTGTCAACACTCGGCTAATCATTTAGTAAAATATTGACTGAAAGTACAACACACAGAAGGAATAGAAAATTTGTGAAAATGAAATTTTACTGGCTTGTGGTATTTCTGTTACTAAGTTATGGTTAAAGAGAGTCGGCTCGCATGTTGGAAATATTGGAATAGATTGAAGTCTCAAACTCGAGAGATTGAAGCAATTATTATTGGATTTTAATTTTGCCCCATTTCTTCATTAAAAAATCATGTACTTGTTCATTTTACCAGTATAATTAGCTACCCGCTCGTGTTAATTGGCCAACTATTGAAATTCGACGGAGTCTGCACTACGTTATCCAGCGTGTGCTCCTATCCAATTGCACTTGTAATTTTTTTATTCCTCAACATTGGATTAAAAAGGAATCTGTTAGCTTAAAAAGCCTGCTACATTTTTTAACTGTTCCAAGTTAGAAGAAAACTTTAACATCAACAGTATTCTAGCAACCACAGTCTGGTACCTTACGAATAGTTGGAGTAATAGTTGAAGTATAATCCTAACTAAAATCAAAACTTTCCCTGTTAACATGGACGAAGGATTGCGCAGTATTCAACAGTGCTGCAACGAACATTGGTTAGACCAACTAAAGCAATCCTACTCTCCTATCAATGTAAATAGAATGAACTAGAACGTTACTTTAAATTTTTGGTAGTCCGGTCGAGTGATCTTTTTTCGGTTGGTGACGTCACATCGCTCGATCATGGATCCTGGAGATCCCTCTTCGCTCAGCCACCGTTCCCTAGAGACAGATAAAGTCTCTATTAATAAAACATTTTCTGCAGCGTCAGTATGTACAGTTTTCAAAAAAAACCTGTTGTTATTATCGAAGTCTCCAAATGTAAAACATCCGTACACACACACACATGTTTACGTATGAATTACCTTCTATGATGCAATCTACTTCACTTATAGAAATAAAGATCAAGTACAGGGTGTCCTAGAAGTAACTGACCCTTTTGATTTGCTAATAAACCGAAAACTATTAACGCTAGGATATTGAAACTTGTTTTATTCGAAAGAAAAACTTTTTTATGGCACAATAGAATACTTGGTATCCTATTTACGAACCAGCTTGATATTTGATTTTTGCTGTATTGCAAACCCTTAATTTTCATCATGTCTCCATAAAGCAAAGAAGAAAGAATAAGAATTTTGCAAATCTACACACGGACAATGTCAACAACAGAAGTGCAACGTGATTACAGAAATTATTTCAGAACAACAACCAGTCCTTCGAAGAACACAATTAAATCGGTGTATCGAAAATTTACTGACACTGGAAATGTTAATGATAAACAACGATCTGGATAATTAAAATCAACTCGAACTGAAGCTGTAATCGAGCGAGTTTCTGCAAGTGTTACAGATAATCCTAAAGCCTCCATCAGAAAACGTTCAACTCAATTATCCATTTCCCGATCGACATTACACTTCATTCTTAAAAAAGACTTGAAGTTATATCCTTACAAAATTAAATTAATCCAACAGTTATTCCCTAATGATTATCACAGTCGTGTTAATTATTCCGAATCTTTTATTCGTTTGTGTGAGGATGCCTCTTTCATCGAAACCATTATCTTCTCTGACGAAGCTCACTTTCACTTGTCTGACCATGTAAATAGACATAATTCTAGAATTTGATACGATGAAAATCCAAGAGAAATTCAAGAAAGGCCGCTGCATTCTCTTCGTGTCACGGTGTGGTGCGGGATAACTGCTTCCAATGTGATTGGCCCATACTTTTTTGAAAATAATGATGGCGCAACAGTAACAGTTAACGGTGAAAGATACCGAACTATGATTAGCGAATTTCTAATTCCTGAAATTGAAAGACATGGCCTACGCAATACTTGGTTTCAACAGGATGGAGCCAAGGCCCATACAGCAAGAGAAACGATGACATTGTTAAATGAGTGCTTTCCAAATCATTTGATTTCACGATTTGGTAACATTCCTTGGCCCCCTCGTTCTCCAGATTTGACCCCATGCGATTTCTTCTAATGGGGCTACCTGAAGTCAAGGGTTTATGTAACAAATCCAACAAATCTACAAGAACTTAAAAACAACATTTGTCCTGAAATAAGACAATTATCGGCTGATATACTAAGGAGCGTTATGGAAACGACAAAGAAACGAACCCTAACTTGTCAAAACAACCATGGCCATCATTTAAAAGATATTATATTCAAAACCTAGTTCTAATAAAGCATAAAAAGGTTTTTCTTTTGAATAAATATATATCCTAGCACTAGCAATAAAGCGAGTTTCAATAATCACCAGCTTGGTCGACTGGTGAGCGAATCTGCTTGTGAGCGGGAAGACCCAGGTTCGAATCCCGCTGCCGACATGGTTGACGCGGCTAGAAATACAGCATGGGACTTGGGTAAACAACCGAATAATTATCGAAGTAATAATCCGACCCAAGAATGGGCCGGAAGGTTCGTTCCTATAGGCTCATTCTATTCTAGCGTTAATAGTTTTCGTTTTATTAGCAAATCAAAAGGGTCAGTTACTTCTGGGACACCCTGTACAAGTAGGTTCTTTGAAAACTTGTATTAACCAATGTATCCAAACTGACGTAAAGGAAGAAACTAATTCCAACGAACAAATGTCATAGCGGATTTCTCAACATTTTCCTTTCGTCAGTACACATACGAACATATGTAGCTCTATTCCAGAAGTCAAGGTAGAGAGAACTGCCAAAATAACCCGCGCCTCGAGAAGTCCTGAGATACATTAACTACATCACCATCAATTACACTTTGTTACTTTAAGTAGATTTACCTACGTACGTATAATTTCATAAGTATTTTAAATAAACCCAAAGGAGTAATTCACTACAAACGTTAATGTACAGTTTTCTATTTCTGAACTGTGTAAATTTGAACTGGTAAGCGTTTAGTAACCAGAGATATTTTTTGAAAACAATATATGAGTTACATTCAGAGATAGGGACTACATCAAAATTTAAGTAACATGATTGAATTAGGAAAAAATTCTATAGAGCTATGGGAATCTAGGAAGCCATAAAAAAACTTTTCGAAAGATTTGTGAGTAATTCATCGTCCTCGAACGTTTGAAGTTTTTATCAGCAGCTACGATCTCGTATTCCAATTTTGGAACACCCTAGATTTAGAACGGGACAGTGAGAGTTGCTTCTTCTGTTTCCTTGACCCTGTTAATCGTGGAAACTCTCCTCGCTCAGCAAGATTATAGTTTTCACTGGATCAAACCGAAGTTGAATATAAATTAGTTACGTAATCGAGTCCACATTCTCAAATCTCTGTTCACCTTGACACAGTTTGTGACTATTGAGAAACGTTTCGTAGTGGTAGTACTCAGGGCAGACTAATGGAACCGATGAAAATCTTCATACAATCAGTTTCCCGAAAGAAGACCTAACAGAAGTGCATGAGTGATATCATCCTCATTTTTGATATTTTTATTCATCGGTTGCCATCCTTTTTTATCTCTAAATGATTACTATATCTGAGGCTCGCTTTACATGCGTGTACATTAATATTGGGTTGTCTGGAAAGTTCGTGCCGATTTTTAGTAGATCATCTTTCGACTTATTAAGAACATGATTGAGTTTGGAAAGTCAAATTTGACTACACCTCCATTTAGAGTACACCTGATGCTTTTCTATTTCCATAGAGGAAAAATTCATCACAAGCAACCAAAGGAATATACGAGTTAACAGTGATCCATCAGGCTAATGCCAGACCACACGTTTCTTTTGAACCTTGTCAAAAATTGCTGCAGCTTGGCTGGGATGTGTAATCCCACCTTCCATATTCACCAGATATTGCTCCTTCGGATGATCATTTATTTTGGTCTTAGCAGAATAGTTTTAATGGTAAAAGTTTCAATTTCTTGGATGACCTGAAAAGACACCCTGTTGAATTCTTTCGCATGAAACCACCTCAATTCGGCGATGAGAGTATTTTCTAGTCAAAAGAAAGATGGAAACGCTTTGTGCAACAAAATGGTTCATATTTGGTTGCTTAAAAACGTATTGCCTTATATATATTCAACTTTTTCTCTCCTTTAAAAATCGGCATGAACTTTCCGGACAACCTGCTATTTGTCTATTGGTAAGCAGACAGTGAATTATGAAAGAAGTATGAACAAACACGGACACATACGACGTAACTTACATTTGAGAGCAGGCAGACTCCGTGCCCTGCATGCGTCCCAGGATGGAGCCTGTCTTTGTGTTCTTGATCCATCCGAGCAGCCCCAGGGCGTCAGCCTGGTCCTTGGCAACCTTCGGGAAGTTGCAGCCTGACAAGCAATACAAAATTGGGTAATTCAAAGTGGCTTAGTTGTTGCTTGAGGGAACAAGTTCACCTGTACATAATTAAGTTGAACGTAAAATATTGATAATTTACAGTTTCAAGCCTGAAATAAAAGTTTAAAATTCATTGCTACTTACTGTTTTAAAAATTAAATTTTGTGTAAAGTGTAACGTATAGAACAATTCCGAATGAGTTGTCTCGTGAGCACAAACCGTGCTGGCAGAACTTTTTCCAGTAGATGAGTGATCGAACGATCTAATTTTTGATGAACGATTGATGGAAAAATCTATGGGTTGTTTTAAGAAAATTTCCCTCTAGGAACTAGCCATTAACTATGCTGTCAATTATATTGAACATGAATTCTGTACTGGATTAGAAAAATGTTAATTTTTAACAGCGTTGCACACTCGTGAAGTCACACATCATGTTACGAATTGTTTCTTTACTTTATACATTTAATAACAAAATTGAACACAATAGAATTTTAAGGAACAATCACTAATGTATCAGACTCACATTATCAAAGTTTGATAGCGCCATTTTTGCCACTCATTTATGATCAATGTTGGAGTATCAGTGTTTCATTTATTTCATGTAGAGATATCAGCTTCAAGAAGTGGAAAAGAATGTACTTTCCATGAAATAAATGTTGCACACAAAACAATTCACGCAGGAACAAATAAGATGCGAAGGTTTCGTACTAAATCACAGAGAGTTAACTTTGTACTGGATTTTATAATTTTTTTAATAAATGCGAGATGAATTTACGACAAGAAGAAATATTAAAAATGGCCTTTATTTTATGCCATAATATAAATGATACCGGACTTTTGCTTATATTCATCAATCACAAGTGAAAAAGAAAATGTTACTGAATTTCTAGTCTTAAAATAGGAGCGAATATCAACCAAAATGTTCACAGTATTCCAGCGCCAATGGATAATAACGGAGTTTGCAGCACGCGCTCCCAGAGAACAGTTGAACGGAAGTTTTGTACCGAACACGCAATTCTTGGAACAGAAAAAAATATCACCCTTATCATTTTGTCATGTCATTCAACCACATCCAAGAAGATGCAGCCGTAAAAAAATGAAAGAAAAAGGTCGTTCATGCAAGCCGCCAACTGCTAATGTGTTTGTTCAAGAAAAAGCAACTAAGAATCCAGCTTCTTGATTTCGCAAAAAAAAATTAAAAATCTCAGCAAGCCATCGACAATTTTAGATTGGAAGAAACTTTTAAGCGAAACCGCGAGAGTAATGAACGAGGTAAGTTCGACATGCCTCTGTTAGCTTCAGCTGAAGAATTTAGGTAAAAATGGATCCCATTTTAATATTTAAATTCAAGTTTTGACACTTTTCTATATACGTAGCCCTTTTTTTAGCGTTTAAAATGTTGAATGACGTCGATTCCATAGAACAGTTAAATTAGATAAACACTTTTATAAACACCTAATAGTTTTGTTGACATCGACCCTACATAGTAAAGAGGACACTTTAAAACTTTTATGGTTCAGATTTGCAGGGGCTAAATTTACAGCACGGGTCAACCAGCTAAAGCTGCCGGACTTACTGTACATCCCCTAACTGAGCTCACATCCAAAGAGACCTAGATGTATAACTGGGCGAGTTTTAAACATAGTGATGTGTATACACCACCACCTGCACTCCGCCACTACAGAGTGAGCGAGCAGAGTTATTTTGTACTACCATTAGTTCAATCAGTTTGCACCGCGAACGCAGTTTTGTTGTAGAGAAACACTGCATTTTCAGGAGCATGAATGGTTGTAATGTTACTGCAATAATTAATTCATAATTATTATCAAGAAACATAGGAGTTTAACCTCTGTAATCAAACGGTGTTTTTCACTGTCGGCAAGGAGTATCACAAGATGAAAAACTGAGAAATAAGAAGGCAGATAAAGTATTATTACTATAAGGTAGTTTTTTCATCGTATCTTATGAAAGTGCTTTAATAGTTGCAGGGTTCTTCCTGACACAATGAAAAATTCACCAATCGAATTAGTAGTCACAGAAACGAAGGTATTCGTGCAAAAGTTTGCTTGCCCGAAACACGGGTCTTCCCCTGAAAGAGAAAATCAAGTCGAAAAAAGAAAGACAAGGCCTATCTAAGAGTGAAACTAAATTCAAAGCAGTCTCCTGTAATAACCATTGCTGATTCCACGGTGATAAAGCTAGGGATATCAGCGAGGAGCGCAAATTTTTCGAGGTACACAAACAAGAACGATTAACTACCTCACGAGACTCGTTCGCGAGGAGGGTTACGGAACGCAGGTCTTTCCAACGAGCAAAAAGAAAATAGGGGAAGGAAAAATTTAGCCCGAATAACTACACCTGTATGTTAAAAAATCGGGCATCAAGTTTTAGTTCGGTATTTCAGTAGGGAGCTGGCCAATTCTCGGAAACGCCAATTCTCAAGGTACATTGACGAAGATAGACACTGTTAGAGTACCCTCTTCCTAATCCGATGGAGTTCAGAAACGTTACCATTTCTTCCACCAAGTTCAAGCTAGCAAGACATAATGATGACAATCCCACGTATCATCTTCACAGAAGATGAAGAGACTCATTTTCTAATTTAAAATGGAAATATTTTAAAACCGAATTAGTTTGCAGTTACGATATTTTGAATTCAATAATCACTTCAAATTGTTTCTAGGTTCCTATTTCTTTTGTCCAATTTGAAGATAACTGAGACACACAACAAGCAGTCGCTCGTCTGTCATTCCCGCAGCTGATGAGCACCAACGAGCGTCATGCGCAGCTGCGCCAGAGAAGCGGCAAGTCTCGACTCTGTCTACGAAGTCACAGAGAACAAATGAAATCCCCAACTAAAAAGTCACGACCACCATTCAAAGAAAAATATTCTTTTACACAAAGCACCATCGCTGCAAACGAAAAGTTACGGAGATTACCGAGTAAAGAAAAAAATTGTGTTCACAGAATACAGTAGTTTCTTAAAAATGTATCAATGTTGACCAGTACAGACTCGTGTGATGCGTGTCTGAATAATTATTTACTCTTATCTGAACATTGCCTGTGTAGGGGATCCAGATTGGTTCTCAATTAGGGTCCCGCAATCAAGCTCAGTAAAGCTGCTTTTGAAAGATAAATAACATGAACTTTTCGATTTTATAACTGCTATAAAAAATAATGGGCCAATAATTTGAGACGTAATTGTCAATACAAATCAAAATTGAAATCAAACTCATACTTGGATAATTTTTTTACATGTAATGTTACTCTTATTCCAGTGCTGAATAAATGAATAAATTAATGAATGGTTGAAAGGAAAATAGAAACTATTTTTGTCTATGATGGCGTTATCTTTACCATTCATAAGTAAGATTTATTACTTTTACATCCATTAGAATAACAAAATTTAAACGGCTGGCACCAGAGTTACCATTAAAACACGTAGCTGGGCTAGATACTCTTACTTTAGGAACCCGAGATGCACTGTAGTGTTCCCTCGTGTTAGCTAACTAATGAAAATGCAACAAATTACTACCATTCAATTTACAGAAACATCAATAGTAAAAATATAACCTCAGCATATTCATTCGCAGGATCGCCAGTAAACAAAAGTTTAGAAAACACTTCATGCTGTACTAATAAGCGGCACCTTTTAACAGACTTTTTGACGCCTTTGGCATCAGCATACCAACAGACTGACCGACTGTGCTAACTATCTCTAGGAAAAAATATTCAGTTGATGTTAACTTACTCTGGGCAAATATTTGCAGCCTGAAACATTGTGGGCATTTGTTTCTGGGGCCCAAGAGTTTATGAAGTTGGTACCAAAGAGACCCAAGACTAATGATTGAAAAGTCACAAAGAGAACAAAATTGCTACTTGACACGACGGTAATCACAGACGAACAAAGTCAACGAGGAGATAACCGATCGTGGAAGAAACCTTCGTCGTAAATAGGAGAGCGGCCGCCAAGTGCACATGAGGTGATGCAGTTTGGACTTTCTAGAGAATTTTGTAGCTCTTTGGCTGAGTGCCGCAGCCAAATGAAGCTCCGCTATTACAGCAGCCACAGTTTGTTTGGCAGCAGTGCAAGCATCTGACAAGTGCGGTCAGGACCCACAAGCACCGGTAGTGCAAGCCCACATACAGCAAGCCCTCAAGCAGCAGTGCAGTAAGCCCTACTGTTGCAAGCAAGAGACAGTGAAGGATGCTGAAGTGATGCATAGATAGGTGATTCAACAAAGGCAAGCCTAAGCATGAGTCAGAACTGAGGTGCGCGGCTGTCATGAGTTGTAGGAGTTGGTGTCTCGCCGCTTACTTTAACTATGTACCTTCACTGAAACACATGACCCCTGTGCTTCTGCATCCTGCTTTTTCTTTGTTTTGTACGAAATCTGGGCTTTACAAAACGTGTGTGAAATATTACCAGATACTTGCACGTATACTGTGCAATAAATAAAAGCGCAGACGTGACTGGTAGTAATATTTTGATACACGTTCAGACTAACATTGATAAATGAAAAACACCGGCGACGAATTGCTGGGAGATAATAGAAATAAGAACTACAAATAAGAAAAGAAAGGGCTAAAGCACTGAAGAAAGGAACAAAAAAAAGTGATCACAGTACCAGGGGCTCGACGCAATCCACGCTCGTAACAATGCATGAATCTTCAGCAGCAAGATAAAATGAGAAAAAACTAATCTTCCCAAGAAATACGACGATCGTTCATGACATTTAAGAATATATGTTACACGACAGTTCTAGTTTCCTAAATGTCTCAAGATCTGCAAAGCATACTATAAATCATGCAAATAATTTTGAGACATAAAAATTTAGAATGTTTAAATACGACTTAAAACCATGCTTTGTAATACTTCGCACATCAAGGAACAATTTTAATTTACTAGGATTCATTCCTAATTAGTGCCACGCAGCAGACGAAGCGTTCGCCGAGTTCTTCAATAAATTAAGTGAGCATTGCAAGTAGAAAAAGAGAATTGTAGCGCGATCTCTGGTCTCGATCTGGTGATTTCGCCGTGACACTAGCAGCAGTCGCTTGAGCGCTTCTCAGCGGAGCGACGACTGCCAAGGAGACGGCCAACACCGCAATGTTGCAGTTACTTATTTGCCAGTTATAGCAAACTTCTAGTAGTTTTCACTCCTCTCGTGACACGAACCATCAGCAGCGAAAATGAAGATCATGCTTAGGGTATCGCATTCACGTCTCCTTCTGCTACGCTTCATTCATAAATTGAAAGGAGAGTAATTAAAAAAATGTAATGGGATTTACAAAAAGCTATAACTAAGTAAACCTCCAGATCAATTTTTAGTTAAACAAAACTCATAGAAATGCAAGGTTGGATCACAATTCGTTCCTTCATCACTAAACATTTGTAGCACAATTCATGATGCATTTATTGACAACTTTCTTACAGCCAGAAACAAGTAGACGAAATTTGTTGCCTACTTCAAAGTGAAACCCTACTACTAATATCAAAGCTTCAAAATCGTTATCATTCTATTGACATACAGACCTTTAGTGTAGTGGTCTAGTACTGTACATGAGTGAGCGTATTATATTATCGAGTTCAGGTTCAGTAAATTGTAAAGCACGATACATACACGACCTGTTGTGCGTTCCTCACCACATTATGAAGTCGGAAATATTGTATTCTTTCTCTTAGAATCCAAACGAACTTCATAGCCAAACCGATGTCAAGAACAGAATCTTCTTTACTTCAAAGCACGTATTTCACCGCATGAGGTATACTACTCTCCTAGATTCAGGCACGCCATCAGTGCGATTTTACGAGGCCGACACACCCAATTCTGCAGAGAAGCTGCAGGGTGCGCATAAACAAGACGCTGCACCGACGCATCGATTGTTTGTGGTGTGCATCGGACGTTGACTACTGGCCGGTCAGTCAAGAGTTTTTTAGAACTTCTTAAAATAAGACAAAGGCTCGAGAGAGGTAACTCAAGAAGTTCTCTGCGTATGACTTTCGTCCATGAATAAAAACCGTCACAGCAGTTTAGTACCGATTAAATGTCATCATTGCGTTGATCAAGACCTATTTGTATACAGTTTTCGGAGTTCAGTATTCTAAATCTCAACCATAGAGACACACAATATAGCTCTTCTACATGAAGCTTTTTTTTATTTTCTGCTCAAGTCAAATATGAAGGATATCGCAAGAAGCCCCCTCAACAAGAAATAATCACCAAGACAAGACTTAAAAATGACAAAGAACGAGGTTTTGCTCAAGATATTGCTGCCAAGGTGGAACCAATAGCAAAGAACATGACATTTGTTCACAAAACGTTCTACAAATAGAAAGTCGAGAAGAAGAAAGTATGGTTTCCATAGTACATATTTGCTATTCAATCAAGTCAATAACTCATGAAAGAAAAGAAAGAGGGTCAACAAATATGGAGAACAGGCAACAACACTGCATATTTAAATTCCATCGCTATTCATGACGTACGAAAGCTTTTAACTAGTTATTTTAAGGATTATCAGGTGCATTTTCTATGTCAATAAACTTCGTCTCTCAGATTTACAGCGTTTCCTGGGCTATAAAAACTTTGCTTCAGCCCTAACTGATTGGCTGCCATTACGTTAGGGACAGGCTTTGTAAACCGTGTTAACAGCTTTTGGATATGCGCACTGAACACAAACTTTTAAGAGCAACCTCTCAATACGTTGACCATGAGTTGGTCCATACTGTACCACAGGGCATATTACGTGTACCCCTACGTATATTACTTGAACCGCCAACTTGAACAACCCTAGGTAACGTGTTAATCGATTAACTCTGTGCTTCATTTTCGATATAAATGAAGAAAGGGATTACAATTACATACTAAAAATCAATTTGATGTTTTCATCACCTAATTTAACCAAAGGCAAATTTCAGTAAGAAATTTACACTCTAATCGATTTTTCAGAATTAAAAATCAAAACAGCGGCTTCGATCGACAGAAGTAGTATATTTTGATGCAATTTATTATTCATCGCCTAACGAAGTTTTTGTAAATTTCCATTGATATAGACGCATCCGGATCGATTGCAAATTTAGACCGCCCCTTGATACCTGATGAAAACGGATTATAAAAGAGAGGTGATGCTAAATATAATATCTACTTATATAATACGCACTGTATCTCCATCTCTCGATTTGCGTGTGTCCGTCCCATTTCTTCTAAACTATTGTTGAAGAAAGATTATTGAACTGAGATCCCAATCTAAAGTAAATTACTACTTTGACTTTTGTTCCCATAACTATTAAATAATTATATTTAATTCATTCATATGCAAAAGTGATATATATATATATATATTTTACTTCATAGATCCTTAATTTTATCACATGTAAACCTTAGAATTTCCACGGGTACTTATGTTATTGGTAGATAAGATACAGAATGGAAGTTCTGTGCGTATTTATGAAAAATATTCATTTAAAACACACTAATTCGTTATAAATCTTTAATACATTCGTCTTCATAATAATGTCAAATTAGTAAATCTAAACTGTGGAATTCCCACGGGAGTTATCTAGTAAAACATATTTAATAGTCCTTCAAATGTGACATACTGAATTGTAGCATTTACCATTTTATGCTATAAACTCGTGTGACTTGCAAGCTAGAGTTAAATACAGAGGGTAAGACGACCTCTAACCTCGTTCTGTACACTCATTCTATCGTAAAGCACACATTCTTGTGTGCTTTACGATAGATGTTTTTATTACGATGTTTTTATTCCTTGGATCTTCTAGGAATTAAGTGCACTCAAAGAAATAGGAAGTGTCCTTTTACACACCGAGATGCCTTTCAATTATTTAGTTTTCGTGTCATCATTTGATGTTATCAAACTAGTAGTATTTAATCTAATCGTCAAACGAGCATTTGTCCCTGGAGTGATTTAATAAGGACGAGTCAAGGTTCAGGTTAAAATTCAAGCGAACTCACTCCATAAAATTCAACGGTAACCTCTACATCTTTTCAACCATAGAGCAATGCTAACACAAAATACTCGAGAGAAGCACAACTGATGATTTATCAAATGAAAAATTGATAGAAGAAACTACATAATATTTTTCCTCATCATGCGCACCTTGCTTCCCCTGTCGAGAGTGTCACAAACCAAGCTATGAGCGTGATGAGAGTTCAGGGATAGACGCAAGGTCTTGGTGGGTACCTTGACACCCACAGTTTATAGTTACCACATGTGTGAGCGTGCAATATCACCGTTCTTCATGGCTCCACAATCTAAGGCGGGTACACTAAATGATCGGCAAACGAGTAGAAGTTGCACTGCTAAACAGGCTCTTGTAAAAACTCCCGCCACTTTTAGAATGAACTCATCCGACACTAATAGACTGCTTGTAGTTTATGAACAGTTTAACTGTTAGGTAAAACTTGCTTTGAATGATTCTCGAGCAGGATCAAGAAAACATTGACGGAAATCACAAATGCACTTCCATCAATGCCGATAGGAAAAAAACAGTGTGTGATGGAGGCTCTTGATATACCATAATTGGCTGAGTAGTAGCACCCTCCCTCTGCTGCTTTTGAGGGCACGAGCGCCTTCCCTTACGACTGTTTGCTGCAATCCTGCCAAGCGGGCATCCCGCCCCCCTTATCCCGACCAAACAATCTAGCGCAGCAAGAGGTATGCGTCTAAGATAGCAGCGCATCTCTGCGGTCTAAGATAGCAGCGCATCTCTGCGGTCTAAGATAGCAGCACATCTCTGCGGTCTAAGATAGCAGCGCATCTCTGCGGTCTAAGATAGCAGCGCATCTCTGCGGTCTAAGATAGCAGCGCATCTCTGCGGGAGTAACATAGTAATTCAGAAAGCACGACTTGTACATCAAAATTCTGTAGGGTGAAGTTAATTCAAAGAACATAATAGGGCGTATTTCTTTATTTTAAGGATATTGCTCAAATTTGTGGTATCGAGCTCCACTCAGGTATGATTGCATAAATAAGGAATGTTAATTGCTGTCCTGGAAAATGAGCTGAAATTATACCCCTTGTTCGCAAAAAAATTGTGTACTAACTTCTAAGGGCGCAACAAGTATGAAACATTTAGAGCGCGTACATAAGAAGTCGCCTTAATTTTTTATGAACTCAGATCTTGAGGCTTTAAACGTTTGTTTTGAGGTAGAAAAACGATGTCTAAATCATTGAAGGGATCAGACACTTATTCGAACAGCGCTGGCCAATTCAAATATTTACATAAATTACTCAACTTTAGCAGTTCCCCCATGAACCACGTCTATAACCCTGCGGGTTATCTTAACTTACGTTGAACAACATCAAACAAAGCTAATTTTATCGCCCAGAAAGTTATAAGTATAGGAGTGTTTTTTACTTATTTCTACGATCATAGCATGACCGTGTAAGAAAAAGTTGTACTGCTTTTTTAAGTTATAATAATGAACATCGGTGATTGATCATGGGTTTCATATAGCTTTAATCGAAATTTAAAATTATACTATGAGTGAGAATATAACGCAAACGCGAGTGAAAGAGTTTAAACAAATCGAAAGCTACAGTAATAAAATTCAGTAGTTATCAGAAACAGTTCATGTACTCATGAAACTACTGATGACCGGTGAACGAGCGGATGATAAGTAAATTTATCACACGAAGAAGCGAAAAAAATTGAATTTAATCTAGCCCCACCCACGCGCGCTGCGGCGAAAGTACTGCCTGGTGGTGCTTTACAATCTTCGGGTTGCAGCTGCGTGGCGTCCGTTACAAACAAGCGACACGGTCCGACCTCGAGCAAAAACTTCGAGCGACACAAATAACGCGTATCACTGATACGCTCGAAATGCGGAAGCCACCGCGAGGAGTGTAATTCGTTTTTATATTCTCGTTGAATGAAGAATTCAAGAAAGAAACCTGCACAAGCTTGAATAATTAAACAATGTTTTTAAATATAAGCTAATGATGTTTTTTCGCGAAAGTCGACGGGAAAATTGAAATTTTCCATGAATCAGCGTAAATTTTATCCTTTCCGTTGAAAAAATGAAGCAAATACTGAAATCCATAATATTATCTGATTTTTGACCACGAGCGGATTTTTGATACCTAAATAAGTATTACTATACTAAATTACTAAAGGATATTACTTAATGAATCATTCAGTTTGAATGGAGAAAAATCATTTAATCACTTCTTTAGTTAATTTTTTCGAATCTCAGAAGACCTGTAACGATTTGAGCATATTTCCCCAGTTTACTCAGAAGAATAAAATTATCAAACTTTGGTTCTTTCATTCAACACACGATGGCAAAAATGATTTTGACATGTCTAACTCGTTTTTCATCAGTGCAGTTGCCATATTAACAATGAAGAAGAAAAAATCGGATAAGCAAATTCGAGAGCCTCATTTCAAAATCTTTGTAGACGTTTTTATAGCAGATTTGCAGCCCGATAAAATGTAGGGTGTACCCATATTTCATGTTTACAGTGTATGACAAAAGTAGCTATTTTCAACGAAACACGTTTCTTCTCCTGGCCCTGAATTGTTCAGGTTTCCAAGACACGTGTTTCCGGAGGCATGTAAAGGTAAATTAGCCTTAACTCTGGGAGACTAGAAGGCAATGAGCAGTGCTAGTGCTGGCACACTCAGGCATCTAATGCAGACATCACACGTGTAGAATTGTGGCGTGAGCAAGCAGTGAGACCCTCCTTCCTCGTAAGAAGCCACCTCTTCACTTAATGGAATGTCCTTCTAACTCAGCGAGTGGTGTTTGGTTACATAATGCCACATGTGTCAGTAAATAGTTCTCCAGTATAACACTTGTCTACCATTGAGGATATATTAAACGCAAAGTTCCGTCTTAAGGGAAGAGGGTTAAAATTCAAAACAGCAGTACAATGGCAACCCACGAGCACTCCAATGTAGAAAGGGACTTTTTTAACACGTTGCCTCCGATTGCCTGATTGGTGTAAAACTTCACTTTGTAAGCATAGTCACTAGAAGGATCTGAAAAAATTACAGAACCTAACCTCAGTGGTACACATACGTACCACTTCGGAGTCAACGTGTTAATGTAGTTACTTGAACTAAAGAAGAGGAACAGTGCAAGCATTGATGTCCTGTAGGAACGTAATATTTGAAGCTGTGAATAAAAAAGTGAGTCGAACCTTGGCTCCCACGTCCAAGGGTGTTCTTTGAAGCATACAATATACAATGAGACAAACCATGCGAAATCCATTCTGCTGAAACAATACAAGAAGACGCTGATATAATTTCCCGCTAAATAATTTTCATAATTTTGACAATTGCAGCACACGATTAAAGATGCATTAGTTCGCATAAGAAGAACGCTATGTTGGAAGCGAGCAATTTAGTTACCGCTGTAAGCAGTGACAAGAGTCACATAACGCACAACAAACCACGCGTAAAAATAAGCACGTCGCTGCCGGAGTGTCAAGGGAGGAGGTAGCGGGCTGCTGCTGCTGCTTGGCGAGCCCAGATACTAGAATGCAACAGGTAAATAATCGCAACAAAAATGTGCGTTTTAACTCGTGCCAGAAAACCATCCTTGTTTCATTGTGAGGTTACAGAGTAAACAGCGGTGCAGTCTTTCTTGTCACCGAGTTTTTACGAACGTATCGTTACCATTTGGCCCGCACTCTTTTCAGGACTTGACTTGATTTATGCTCTGAAGTCATCAGACGAGTACAGAGAGGAACTACCGGCAAATATCGCGATTTTAGGAAGACTGCATCGTTACCAAGACCTTAGTTACACGTCGAGAAGTCAGTTACATTAAAATATTGAAAATAGCTGTTTTTTCCACCATGAAATTTTGTTAGCACTATGCACAACAATGACATATGGAAAATTGAGTAAGGTATGGTTACATCAAGGGATCAAACGTTATCAGTGCTGCGTGCGGGTTACTTGCGAAACAAAACTGCGCAGAATTAAGTTTACACATTAAAGGCCAAACCAATTACTGTTCTATATACGGCTCTTCAAATTCGCGTTCACCACTAATCAAAAAAGCTATCAGTCACCTTGGTTATCGGTAAACATATGAATAATAAAGAATACTATTTGAATGTAACCGCTTTTATCTAGGAGTACCTTTAGTTAAGCAATAAAGATCTTATTGCTAGAAAGCAAATAGACGCGCCGCGCTGTCAAAATAATGACTGCCTTCATGTCTCTAAGCAGCCTTGACAGAACTAGGAGTTCAGTACCTGTAAGACTTATCCGTCGTCACGAAACGTCGAAAAAATGTGTGAGGATACATTAATGTTAAATTGTATTCGTATGCTCCAAAACGACAATTAATTCATTAATTTTTCAGCAGCCTCACACCAATGACGTTAAGACACTTGCTATGAGCAAAGTTTGAAGATTTTAGTACCTTCATAAATAATTAGATAGACGAGCCAGTCCAGTAATAACATGAATTAATATTGTTGAAAACTCTGCATTAAAAATTAACATGTGAGATGTTTTTCCTAACGGTGATGTTCCGGAAGTCCGGCATGACTATTTTGAAAAATTTGCTAGGGAAGAGTGGCGGGCAGGTACATACACGATGTAAAAAATTCCATTCCTTCATTAACAAGACGAAGCATTTACTGATTATATATTGTTCAATATATAATCTATTTTATATTACTGTTTTACATTGTACTCATTTAATCCACGGATTTTGGTTCAGTTCTGAATTCTGAAGTAAAATGAATGCTTAATCGAGCTAAAGCTTTTGATGAAAGATCAATAACGAACAATAAACCTACCCACCAACATCAACCTAAAATTCTGCTGCCATTTCATAAACAAATAACTTACTTCTCATTATTTGACACAAACTAAGTAATAAATAAAAAACACTTGACAACAATAACACTAAGCACACACTAATGGTTAATAACGTGAATATTTTCTATTTTTTACTGAAAAGTTAACTTGTACGCTCACAAAAGGAAATGATCATAACGAAAAATAAGACTTACTCACCCTGGACTTTACCGAAGACCTCGAAGTCTGCAGATACGAGATCCATTCCAGACGGACTGCGCATTGCCGGTTCGAGATAACCTCGTCCCCCACACGCTTCCTCGACACTGGCCTGGTGCTTGCAGCACGACCTGTTCTACTGCTGCTACGGTTGCCATCTTGGCCCAGAAGGCGTCAGCCACCGACTTAGCGATAGGTCGCTTCAAGCTTGATTATATAAGCGCTTGGAATAATTCATGTTCCATACGGAAGTTTTCGCTGAAATGTTACACTAAATATTACGGAAGGATCAAAATCATGTCAGGATGTTGTTACAAAATCATTATGAACGGTCACACGGTCAGTCATGCTTTGAACAATTCATTCTATTGAATAGTGGAAAAATTCAAACGAACTTGCAATCAGGACTACATTTGAGTGTCAATGCTACAAAGCCCACCCCACCATTCCATGCCCTAAGCTGAACTCCAACATTCAAGTAGGTCCGTATAGGGCTTGCATAGCTGGCATGAACAATTTCTGAAGAAAAAGATCATTAGGCACAATAAGTAATTTAGCAAATGCTTATTACTGCTGTTGAAGTACAGGACAGTTCGCTGGAAGAATAGAACTGCTAATTATTTTGATTCGTGGGCTCAAACTTCTTAACTCGTATTCTAGTCTGAGAAACTAAACTAAATAAAAATAAATAATGAATGTAAAGAAAAAAAAGTTTGAGAAGTCAGTTTATTCCAAATCGGCCAAAAACTCGGTACTCTTTGACTTATTTTGCTTAGCTTTCTTCTTTAGAGGTTGAGGCGCAGTTTGTTTCCTTTTCGCAGAAATGACTTTCTTGACCTTCTTCTTCATCAGTTTTTGTTTTCTGCAAATGTAGGTAAGAAAAACATGTTTTACAAAACTATTATAACAGCGTACATTTTTTTTCTACCATGTACATTTGAGGAAATTCAACTTAGCTCATACTAAATTTGACAGCGAGAGAGAAAAAATTCGAGAGAGA
>VCRD01001804.1:46241-57144 GCA_006783055.1 Trinorchestia longiramus
GTCAGCTTCCTGAGCGGCATCTTCTTCTTCTTCTGAATCCTCCTCAGCAAACACATCCTCCCCTTCATCCTCTTCATCATCCTGCAACACAATATACATAACATTAGTCACTCATATGTATGTGTAACACAAGCACAAATGAGCAGCACAGAGATGTGTATGTGGAGCAAATTGTTTCATAATCATTCTAGAAATAAGATACATTTATTACCACTTATGAAAGTAATAAATGAAAATTGAGTTGTGGTGGCTATAGACATACACCACTAATGATCTAATAAAGCCAACAAAATTGAAAGAATTTTACACTAAACACTAAACCAAACTTAAAAAGGAAAGTTTTTAACTGACTCACAATAGAAATACCTTGCATCTAATGGTAAAACAAACCCTGCATTGTTCAATTATAGTATTTTTTATCTATGTGCATTACAATATACTTTCTATGGCTAAACAAAGAGGCAAAAAATAATTAAAAATATACTCACTTGACCGGCCTTCACTCGGTTGGCCTCAGATATCCGCTCGCCTTCAAACTCGTCATCATCATCGTCAGACAGAGGTCCAAACTCGTGGTCATCATTAGCAGACTTTTTTTTCTTGGCTTTGGGAACCTTCCCTAATTCTTGGTCAACAAAATCATCAGGCAAATCAAGCAAACCTTTGGTAGAAATGATCGTACGGTAAAATTCTGGATCTTCATTTTTTAGCTGGGCTAAATACTTTTCTCTAGTTGAAATTTCAGTATCAGCCATCTTGAGGATTTCTGCTTATACTCAATTATAAACTGAAAATAAAAATAAGAAAACTGTAGGGTCAGACTCAACAAACACTGACCAATGATAATTTATGCTCTTTCATACACATGCCTCCATCTTACAATTTCTTCTGCTGTTATAAATGACAAAGTACTTAACAGAGATAGGTGTAAACTTTACAATAATTACAGTGCTATGATCCACTCTCAATGTATAAACCACCATTTACATTAAATTTATTGTAAAAACAAAAACCCAACAAAATGATATATGTTGCCTAATTTGTACATGTCAATGTTTAACAAACTACAGTAAGATGTCAGATATGTAGTAATGCAAAATGTGTTTGCATTGCAAGTTGATGAGTTAACAGACATTATAAATGAGGTGTAACTCTCAGCATTGATTTGTTTCATTAATGAAGATCAAACTGCAAATCAGTTTCTTTTCTACAGAGCATTAAGTGTAACTACAAAAGATGAGGACGTTTATAGCCTTCTAAATAATTACCTCAATAAATGGCAGTTATTATGGAAATTGTGTATAGGAATTTCTACAGTTGGAGTTTTCTGGTAGGCTGTGTCAAGGGCCTTAAATCTTTTGTTAAGAAAGAAAACCAGAATTCTATTGTAATTGACTGCTTTCTTCATAGGGAGGTTTTGATGGCAAGAAAATTAAGAAAGAAATTCTTAAATCCAGTAATTCAGATGGTAAACTTTATCAAAACAAGACCTGTTAAATCATGGTAATTGGAACAGTTCTGAATCAATATGGCCTCTGAACACAGATGACTGTTTTCCACACAGCTGTGAGGTGGCTATCAACAGGGGAATAACTCATCCGTACACTCGAGTTACGGCAAGAACTTCTTGCATTCTTCAAAGAAATGAGATTATCGCATTTTGTGACCTCCTACTATGCCAATTTTGGATTGTCAAGTTATAATGTTTGACATATATTTCAGCATCTCAATATTTGGAACACTAGCATGCATGAGAATAAGGAAAATCTTCTCACATTTAATAAACTAAAAGCATTTGAGAGAAAATTAGATTTGAAAAAGAAAATCTATTGAAGATAATCTACAAATGTTTCCATCCATAAGTACTGTCTAAATACTTGTAAAAATGATATGCTTCCAATGATAGTTGATCATTTAACATCTTCATAAAATAAAATAAAATTCACTGCTATTAAATCATAAAGAGTTTTAACAAAACAATAATCCAGGAGATCCTTAAAATTCTCCCATTCTCTGCAGGAAAGTGTAGCCAGAGATTTGTAAATGCCTGCACCATATAACATGTCCAGTGCACAGCCAGTGATGTTAGGGCACTTAACTGGTCCATACAGCATAATCTGTAAGAGATAGATAGGGTCACAATGATTCAGTAGTGCACTGGAGGTCTGTGTAAATCCTGCCAGTCTCCCAACATCAGTGAGTTATTGCCACTTTGTTCACCGATTGCCAAACATCAGTTCATGTTAGATTAGAGTGTGACTACCAGCCATGCATGAGTGTCTGTTTATGATGAGCTGGAGCTCTCACTGATGCCTTCACTTGGCTAGTTCTTTTGCTTGGATTAACTCAGGGTGGCCCTTGGCAAATTTTTTCAGACAACTCTGGCACACAGGCAAAAAATTCTGGGATGACATCCTGTTGTATGTGTGTGTTCTAGAGGAAATTAAAGGCCATAACAAAGACCATAGCAAAAGCTGGCCATCTCAAATTGTTTCAATTGATAGATATTTTTATTCATGATAAATTCTTTATTTGTGATAAATTCATGTAAGTAGAAATGAAGATGGAGAGACTATAATTTTTACATCAAGAGTTGACAAAATTCTAATATTATACATAAACAAGCAACAACAAAACTGAAGCCAATCAGAATTTATAGAGTAAAAGAAGTGCATAAAATAGAAGACTTTTAAAACTTTGACCTATATAAACAGGTCACTGAACTTTAATGAATAGAACTCCTAACTCCATTGGCCTACATAATCCTTATAGTTGATATAATTTGTTTCTTAAGTTAACATAATGTGTATATGACAAAAGAATCTAAATACATTAATATTGATATGAAATTATGAAACATGAACACAAATTCTCAGCTTCACAGAGATCAAAGGACCAGATAATTGTTCACAAATATTCCACTCAGTGCTTTCATCAATTGTCTGGAAGTTTGTGCTGTTTTTATAATTAGATTTGAAAAACTATGCTTTTTTGAAGACCTAATAAATTAATTTCAAATAAAGGGCCAGACATTTAATTACAATAGTCTGGATATATATCACATACACAGAGTTAACACTTGCACAGCAAAAAACATGAGTTGACTAAGGCAGGACAATTTAAACCACATGCACTGAAAACAAATACTGATATTTTCTAGATAATAATTCAAAACAATTTTTCCAGATACTCATGAAATTAGGTACAATATTCTGAATTTCAGGACACATCATTCATAATTTTCAATAACCATGTATTAATTGTGGTGCTTTCCAAGTGAATCAAGAAATGACAGAGCTGCTTATCACCGCACCTCCATTTCTAACAATGCTCAATTAAATCACAAAAATTTATCAAAGTGATTTACTAATCAAAACTGCACAGCTTAGAACCTCGTATTTCTATTTTTGAAAAGAATGAAAGAAGCAATTCTTCAAGTCGACCAGGTTTGATTACAATTAAGGTTTAAATTCCGAGTTTTTGTCTCCTCCATAAAAACCTTTTCTAAAACGGTCACACATTTATGTAAAACACAATTATCAGTACATATGCATAGCATATACAGCACCAGAGCTTTAATGCGAACAGTAAGTAATATTCCAAGCGTTAAAAATTTCGTGCAGGTTTCTCGTGTGTTCCACCACCAGACGATTCTTATTCAGTCCTATCGGGTGGTACAATCGAAAATGTTGTCGAGATGAATCCTTGTGACGAATAATTAAATGATCTCGGAGATAGTACTGGAAATTCAGAAAAATGTTATTTTTCAGAGCACGAATAAAATTTATTTTAATTTCACAAATAAATAAATCTTTTATTATATTTTTTGTCTAACCACTTGCATGAGGTGATGTATTCCCAATGTTTAATATATTGAATTTAAATAAACAAAAATAAGTTGATGTGGTCTGTGCTCCAGCAGATTTAGTGAATAACGCTGGTCGTTGCTATGAGCAATCAAAGGTTGATGGCCAGTCGAGTCTCTTCAGGTTATGTCAATGGTCCTTTTAACATGTTTTTTCAACGATAATATTGCTATCAGCTATCTTAAAATATTTTCTGGCGATAATACGTGTAGATTAGGATTAAATGTAGTCATTATAGAAATTTTAGCGATGATATATTTTTTTGTGCTAACAAATCATTAATACTAAATTTTATCTGATACAAATGCATGCGATTGAGGTCCAGCTTTGGATTTTGAAGACTCGATAACTTTATTCTGAATAACAAATGTTTTTCGTATATATGTCCGTAAGATAAGAGGACGAGTAGATTGTTGCACTCAATTGAATAAACACAGGCAATGAGTGGTGCTCTGTGCTATTCTATTGGAGTTTATTTTTAATCGTTCAAATCAATAAAGAAACAAAAGCTGAGTCTCCGTTCTTATTGAATTCCCCAACTAGAGGTGCACAAGACGACCCCCATGACCTTACCTTCTGATAAATTGTTGCGTGTTGTAACACTTTTAAATCTAACTCTGGTAACACTCAGAAATATAACAGTAGTGACCCTTTCAACCAAAACGTAACAGACTCACTATAGATGCCAAAAGTTTATGATATAGTGGATTTACATCCAGACATTTCCCATTAAATCATTAGAGTTTGTCACAAATGAAATGCAAGATGATGGAATATGAAATTACTGAAGTCAGTGCAAAAGTGTTTGATTATGAAATACATTTTAACATGCGAGAGATGTACAGTGATTGGAACTATTTGTTTTACAGTTCATTGAGTTTTTTGTTCGTGTGAGGAATTCATCACAGTTTCTGGAATATATTTTAAAGAACATTGTGTACAAAGCACTACGTTACTTCAGGTGCACTAAGGAATCTAATTAAAAATCCCTTATCAGGAAAATTAACTTGATTGCTGCTGTAAGGGAATTTTTAGAATGCGATGGCTTGTATGTTTATTAGCGAGTTACGTAGCTGCAGAGGCAGTCATATTTTAAACGAGGATATAATTGAGCGTTTCAGGAACAGCTTTTTCAACACACATTGTGATGAAAAAGGCGTGTGTCGTGAGAAGGTTAACCCTTCTAGAGCTGGCTGTGTTGTAGACATTTAATGCACTTTCTATTAAACTTTGTTGCGTTTTTGTCTTAACCCATTAGCGCCCATCATACTATGTATAGTAGGTCAAGTCCATTAAAAATCATCCACTTCAGCCCTATATTCTAAATGTTTCGTCCTAAAGTTGGGCATAAAAAGGTGTAGATATATGGGGTAATTTACGCAATGTTTCGTTCGGTGGATAACATACCGAAATAACATACCTCTCTGATCAAAAGTCGTATTGAGTGCAGGTACAGGGCTATACTTGAAGTATAGCCCTGTACCTGCTATACCAGTCGTGTTAATAATTTCATCAGATGTTTACATTACTCGTCTAAATCTGAATCAAGCTGACCAAGTATAAGTAAATGTTAAACAGACCATTGCAGAGAAAAGCAATTTCTTTTTTTAAAAATGGGCTCCACACCTAGAGCGAAACTCGATAAAATTTTCAGACATAGAACTGAATATCAGAAGATCTATGCCAAAAAAAGTTCAGCCGAACAGAAACGCCAAATGTTTATCAACTGTATAGTTATAGCTACATTTCCTAAATAAGTCACGCTACTTTAAGTTCTTGTTCGTTTCTAGTGCACGCACCGTATAAATAAAAGTTCAGGAGTTTCGTGAACCAAGTTGAAAAAATTATTTTTTTCGGAACAAATGTACGTTCAACTTTCTACATCCACGAAGTTTCGTTTATCATTCGTTTTATAGTAAATGAAATTAGAAAATTTCAAAAAATGTATATTCATAGGTAATAATAATAAAAGGTTATTTTATTGATATAACTGAAATCAGTTTTACAAGTCTCAACAGCTAAAGATCCAAGCAAAATCATGTTAGACGCTTCCAGCACTACAATGCCCGGTTATTTCTTTTCGGACTGTAAAAACAAGGTTAAAACTAAACATTATCACAATGTAGACCCTAATGAGATGACTTAAACATGCAGCAACTTTAAATTAGGTAGGTGTGCAGGCTGAATGTAATGTTATATCCTTCAGTTTTCAAGTTTTAGATCAGTATTCTAGATGAAATACTATTTTCTACTTGCATACCTCTTGCTGATTGTAAACTGACAAAAAACAAACATTCTGGTAAATAGAAAAATCGTTTATCCATACGCAACAGTCATAATTTCACAAGTAAACTCGTCGTAATTGAGAACTACAGGGTGTCTCAAAAAAATCTTCTCGCACTTCGAATGACGAGATACTTTATTTATGAACATACAGTGAAATAGAATAGCTTCGAATACAGAAGACAAATGTGATTAAAGAATCATGTTCGCAAATGTTCGAATTGATGACCATTATTGTCCAGACAACGCTGATAACGCACACCAAGGGTGCGTTACAGTTACATTTTTTTGAGACACTCTGTATTTTATTATAGTGAGCAACGGCAACTACAACCAACAATTACTTCAACAATAGCTCTAAAAGTCGCATACCAAATTCGTACTAGTGTTCGCTTATACAAACTTCAATCAAAGATCGGGATATTAACTGCAAAAGAGGCATACGAGGAAAAGAACCATTTATAAAACACAATGAACCACGTTTCAGCAAGATCCGCACACACTCTCTAACACCCGAATGGACTTGGCACAGTATTTTGTCAGACATATTCAATCGGATACAAGACCGTATTGTCTTCTCTAAGACGAAGGCTGTTATAATGTGTCCTTATAGAAAAGCAGCAAACTGTCAAAGCAAAGCTAGAGTTCAGCTGTAAGGGAAATGCAGGACGTTGTGTCTCGAGTGCACCACCTATACTGACAAAATTTACAAAAAAGCTGAGTAACATATCTTGAAGATAAGACAGAAGCAGCCACAAAATTTTTGCCATAAAGACAGTGAAAAAAAAACATTTTTCACTGACTTTCCGTGGCGTGGCCTACCACGAAATTTAGTCGTCGCTAAAGAACTTTTTAAACAAAGAACAAAATCGCGCACCGATCACACGACTAACGAATTTACAAACGAAGAAAGGTGATTTGAGGTTCATTTAAGCTTCATTGCAAAATTAATACCAATATAATGGAAGACAATTTTACGAAAAACGTAACAAGCTAAAAAATAATTACGTTTGAAACGAGAAAAAGAAAAAAAAACACATAAAGGCACCCGAAGTAACACGATTTGAAAGAAATAAGGCGAAAGGCCAACAAATTAAATTTCTCCAGTACTATCAAACATAAGAGAGTTGTTTATGCACCACCGAAGTCTGATATTGAACTCAAGTTTCGAGACAATAACATTGTGGCAGACAGTAGATATGATCAAGTTTCACAACGCTGGAAAATACAAACAAGTTTGAACATCTAAAAAAATACCACTAAATGAATAGGCATTCAATTTTGGTGCAGTATTTTACGGCTGTTCAGGTTGTGTAGAATCATCACTCTTGGACTAGGAATAATTTAATAGAATTTCAAAAAACACCGTGTTTTTCATGAGCAGGATTTAACTTAGAATTTAGTGGTTTGAAAAATATGTATTTTTCCTTGTGTACAGTTTAAAGAAAGGATATCAGATTTAAAATATTAAGAAAAACTCAAATTTTTACCATGTGAAGTGAAAAATCCTAGAAATACAAGCACCGTTTGTTCTTCACACCTGTCGTATTCTGTTAGTGCCTACGTCTTCTAGAAGTTCTCGATATACAATCATCAGGGTTTTGACTCTTACAAAATGTCTTTAATATAAAACAGTTACATATACAAGAGTTTTGATTTTATACAATTAAACATTGCATTCCCAAGTGGTGTTTCATGGAAAACAATACTCGTAATAAGTTGGTTGCAAGAAATTAACTTGTCAGTTAGAGGAAGTTTCTGATATCAACCTATACAAAAGTCGCATGCATGGTGAAATATCTCAAGCCTGCAGGAAAATCAATTTTTTTGTGGGGGCGAGAACTCGGAACTTGAAACACGCCGAAGTATGAATACATATATATATACATAAAACAAGGACTACTATAACCAGGACATGCACCGCCATGTAGCTGACTACGGTAGTGGAGGCCAGTACACTGAGCTCTCAGTTATCCCCTATCTGTCACAGTGCGAACATTGTCGTAGTCTGTCGCTGCATTTCTAAGTGAATACTGTTTGTTTACAAAGTTTATTGCTAATTATATGTATTAAAAATGCCGAAAAAGTGTGGGATTGTGAACTGTCGGGGTAATTACAATGAGGAGAACAGGCGCCGCGTGATTCGCCTTCCGAAAGAACAGTCTGAGAGACAGAAGTGGCTTGATTTTTTACCACCTCGTGAAAATTTTGTTGTTAATCCAGACAAGTTTTTCATTCGTGAGATACACTGGGGTGCTGACCCACCTTTGATCAAATTGCGTGGTGGTTCTATGCGACCTGGAATCCCTCACAGTCTCTTTAATGTGCCTGCTTCATGCCTGCCTTCTCCAAAACTTACACCTCGCCCGGCGAAAGTGGAAGACCAACAACTGAGGTATTTTCTTCAGATGGATAAGATTACTTCATTTGATACTTTCAAACCTGAACGTAACCTGCAGAAGCAGTACAAGGACTTGATTATTTCCAGATCGAAAGAAAGACTTGTGTGTTTGTTCATGACCGACAACTTCAGTGAATGCAGCCTGTCTGTGATTGTTGAAAACAAGCCCACTTTGTGTTCACCACTAACGCTCAGTGCGTTCAAGAACGGTAATAGTGTACCACTGTTCAAGACACTTCATCCCAACCATGGTTTGAGATCGTATACTCAGTTGGACGAAACTGTGCGCTTGGCAATGCACTATGACATCCCGTTTGACAAAACGATCGAAAATGTTGTCACTCTTCATCAAGCTCACGCATCAGCCTGTGTCGACACCAAGAAGGCGAAAAAGTTGGTATTTTTGACACGTCAGTTGGAACTTTTATTACAGAAGCAGTTTTCTATGAATGATTATTGTTTTGCTTTTCAATCATACCCAAAGTGTAATTATGAACAGCTCAGAGACTTTTTGGTGCTACCATGCAAACGCAAGCTGCAGTACATCACTTCATCTATTGACAAGGACCAGGTGCTGAGGGAAACATTTGACAAAGTCCAGACACTGCAGCAGAAGGATGTGTTTCTCTTGTAGATGAAGTACAGATTCGCCCAACTGTTTAACTTTCTGGTGGAGTGCTGAGTGGCATGGCCGAGAACAACCGAGACTGCAAGCCACTTCTATGCTGTGTGTCATGATGAAGTCGCTGCACAAAGGACCTAGTCTGATGATTTCAGTGGAATTGCCATTGACTGTCCCAAGATTTTCCGTCGTCTGGCAAATGTTCTATTGAATGGACTCCACAACCTAGAGAAAGACCAGCAGAAGAATGCAGTCCTTCTTCAGACCTCTGTAAAGAAGGCCCGGTTGGCTGACTAATCGTTACATTTTGGTAGGTTTTTGCTTCTATGTCTGTTTGTTTACATGCGTGAATGTTTGTATGTTTGGTTGTTTGCATTGGAAAAAGTTTAACTATAATATATTTATAAAGTCTAAAACTGCAGCAACTCGGCTTTCTATAAAGTGGCCACTAAGCTCATACAATAATACATGTTAATTCCGGTTAAAATTGGTATTTCAAAGCATTACAGTGCTTTAAACCATTTAAAATTCACTGTAAAACCTTATTATCCCTTCTATTGCTTGAAAGAAGTAATTTATGATCAATTTATCCGATAGAAAATGTTATGTTACTAAGAATGCAATGGCCTCCGCTAGCGCAGTCAGCTATATGGCGGTGCACGTCCTGTGTATAGTAGTCCTTGACATAAAATAACATGTTCGGATAAGATACATCTGAAATGAATGGTGCAGTTAGTTAGGCGATAGAATGAAAAACGATCGCTATCAAATATACGATGTAGGAATTCGGTCCTCAGATGATGGAGTTTTTTTATTTTCTATATTTCTTTTATCAGTGACATCCACAGAATCTTGGCTCTTTTGTTGTGGCTTGTGCCCAGGAGGCAGTAGGGATGAGGTGGGAAGCTCCTTGTCTTCTTCCCAGTACCCTGAAGACTCGTTGCCCGCGCCTGCGCTGCTGCTGCTACGGTCGATGCTGGCGTACCAGTGGTGTTGAGGGTCGTCGTTGTACAGCCAGTCTGCCGAGAGCAGTTGGAGGTGCGGCTGAGGATTGGTCGACGTACCGGACACAACTGGTGAGGGTAGTCGCATCCCGCTGGACTGATGGAGACCAGGGGGTACGTGTGGAGGGTACTTGAAGTGGTGCAAGAGGTGTGGTCCCATGTTCGTGTGCAGTGGAGACACGTGAGGGGAGACTGAAGGGATGGGACGCGTCGGAGGCGGTGGCGGGAAGTCGGTGATGTGGGGAGATTGATTGTTCGTCACTGGAGTTGGGTTATCTGAGAGGCGAGACTGAGTAGGAGTTGAGGCTGGAGTTCTTAGAAGGGGACGAAGAGCGGGAGATTGCCTCATGCAGGGACAGTCGGAAGGGCAAGAATGAAGAGCTTGTCGAGATGAAGGGTAGATGAACTGCACTGGGGGTGCCGAGGCCGAGTAGTATCCGGGCGATGAGTAAACCTGCATGTGAGATAAATCAGAGTTAAGGGGTGAGTTGAAATCCCTTTGTCTGGCTCGGTCGGGTGCGGCCTCGGCAGTGAACTGCAAAGTCTTATCATCAGGCTGTGACACAGTTGCTTGGTTGCGCCGCCATCTGCACGCCAGGAAGGCCAGGATTGTGATGAGCCCCGCGAGGGCGACTCCCACGCTGCCTGCGATGGTCCACGATCCCACAGAAGAACCACACGCACCAGAACCCAGCTCTCTCAGAGGCACACCTGGGGGTAACAACTC
>VCRD01001804.1:58598-93100 GCA_006783055.1 Trinorchestia longiramus
GACCCTCAGTCATACACTGCATCTAAGGATTTGCATCAGAGCGGCACCCAATAAGTATGCAGATACGTTGCGCTACAGACAACTTTCGAATTATACGCGTTCCCTTCACCAAATTCAGATTCCTAAGTGTTATCCAATTCCTCCAAGATACCGGCTCACAGAAACAGAATAATCTTCGATGCAGGCTTCAGCAAGGATTATCAGAAGATGGTCAAGACTTCTATACCCAGCGTTGACATGCCAAAGGAATAGCCATTATATTTCCACAAGCCTCTCGGTCGCTTGAGGCCGTGCGTCCTATGCCAGTCAAAGAATTGCAAAAAGACCAAGCTGACGCAGAGCTTCACCTTCCATGAGCTCATCAGAGACATTAGTTGTCTTGAAACGAGGTCTAATGGATTTGTAGTTGACCATAGACGCAGCATCAAGTCGCACAATGGTATGGAAATTAACATTCGTCAGCTGGGAGTCTACAAGAGCAAGATCATCCACTTGCGAAAGAAATTGAAGGTAAAGAAAGGCGAGAAAACTGCAAAGATGTGCAAGGTTGCCATTTAGCTTATTGGCCAGCTGTAGATGCTTCTCAAGTAGGACAAGTTCATTCTTGAAACTGCTGAAATTATTGACCCTAAGGTCAAAAGGCTAATGCGCACTACCTTTGTATTCATGCCTAATGCATAGCCAACAAGTAGGGCATGTGCGCAAAACAGTTTTGTGAAGTTACTAAAGAGGCTAGTGTTTCCTGCAAGAACTGAAGTTTCTTCGTTTTCTACTCCTGCAGGTTAAAGTGGAGGTTCTCTCTGTCACTTTCTATTCCTCCGAGAGCACACACGAGGAGACAGCCGAAGATCCAATCAGGTTTTGGTGAACGGTTCTCTCGCAGTATTTATTTTACTCGAGTCACTAGCATTCATCATGTCACACGTACTACTTCCGACCCCTAGCTCATCCTTTCTCGCTCTCTACTGCCATGCTCCATTTACAACTCTGTCATAAATCAGTATACCTCTTGAACACATTCGTCGCTGCACTGGTTTCCTAGCTTTCTTCACATTGTCATTAAGTCCAAACCACATCATTCTTCAGCATACTTCTCTCCGTCAACACATACACATATGTTCCTTGTTATAGTTCCTCACTTTTGACTCGATGAATTTCGTTTACTTGAACAATACTTAGAATACGATTTTGAAAGACTACAGAAATTCCTCATCACCTTGAACATTTCCAGTTCGTGAACTAATGCAACGTTTCAAAAATAAAAAAACGGTTGGAATTATTCAAAATTATAAATAAAAACAAAAATTATAGCAATACATATCTTTGCACTCATTTGGTTGACGATAGATGAAAAAAATCATATTAACAGGAGCTTTGAACATGAATAATATTAATAGAGCAGTAACTGAAAGCGTGAGTGCGTGTACCGTAGAGTTGTGGCGGCGCTGCGCAGGTCGGAGAGCCGGGAGCAAGCGTGCGATTGGCAGCAACTTGCGCCAGCCACACAAGCGAGCAGTTGCAGTGCAGCGGGTTGCCCGACACATCCAGCACTCGCAAGTCTCGCATCGGGACCTGTAATATCGTAACAGAGTGATGAATTCTAGATCATAAATGGATCTCAAAGAGCGTCCTCTACGGGCAACTTGGTGTTATAGAAACTTCAAGTTAAGTTTGTCAAAATATTATGCTTACTATTGATGTACCTATTTCATTTAACACTCATTGTCATTGAAGTAACATTCAAATTTCTATATTTTCGCTACTACAGTCATGAAGAATATATTGATGCGCATAAAGCCAGGTCACCTGGGTAGGCTGGAGCGCCTCCAGTCCGCAGGACGACAGGTCCAGGGTTTTCAGTACCAGCAGAGGAGCGAGAGCAGCTGGA
Organism: Trinorchestia longiramus; assembly: GCA_006783055.1. Taxonomy (NCBI): domain Eukaryota; kingdom Metazoa; phylum Arthropoda; class Malacostraca; order Amphipoda; family Talitridae; genus Trinorchestia; species Trinorchestia longiramus. Next base: position 60,487 of record VCRD01001804.1, read on the forward strand.
GGTAGGAGTCTGAGGCGCGTGTTCTGCTTCAACGAGAGCTCTTGCAGCAACCAACCACTCACGAACGCATCCTGACTGATGCTCTGCAGTCTTGGGCATCTCTCAATCTTGAGGGACATCAAGGATGGCAAGTTGCCCAGGAAATCTCGCGGAAGAGCACTGAACATGTTACCACTCAGGTCCAAGCTGGACACTTGAGTGAGAGGGTAAAAGGAGCTTGTTGGTACGGATGTTAGTCTGTTGTCCAGTAAGCTCAAGTTCCTAAGCTTTTCTAGCCCAACAAAAGCGTCGGGAAGTATGGAGCTAATGTTATTCTTATTCAAGTTAAGATGAGTCAAGTTGGCAAGGTGTTGGAAGGCACGTTCAGGTACGATAGAGATTTGATTATCACATAAGTCAAGCTCGTGAAGAGAAGCCAGATTATTTAGGCTCGATATGGGCACTCTGTGAAGTCTGTTTCTAGCCAAATTTAATCTTTTCAAACTACTTAAGTATTCAAACCCTAAACTGTCAACATCTTTTATTTTATTATTAACTAATTCTAAATATTCTAAGGACTCTAATCCATTGAAAATGTTTGAGTTTATTTTAGTCAACTGATTATGATTTAATATCAATTTCCTGAGGTTGGCCAGGCCCTGGAAGCTGCCCTCGAGCAGTAAACTGAGACTGTTGTTGTCGAGGTTTAATGTTCTGAGGATGGCCAGTCCTTGAAACTTATTGGCGGCTATGGATGTGAGTTGGTTACTAGAGAGATCGAGAGTGACGAGGTCCGTGTAGAAGCTCAGAGACTCATCAAGATGCTGGATCCTGTTCCTGGATAGCGTGATGGCCACGACTCCAGGATTCAGCATGTATGGCACGACTTCGAGTCCTGCTCCAGTACAGTTTACGTTAACGTCGTTACACGAACAACCACGAGGGCAGAAAGCATCACTCCCCGACACGAGCACCACAAAGGAGAAAAACACTTGCAGCCACACCGCACCTTCTATCCAGCGATACGCAGATTCCTTTCGTGTCCACTCACCCGAAAAAGTTTTAGTCGCAAACTTTTTCGAGAACACTTCAGCTGATTGATCATCCATCCTGTCTTAATTAATGGAAGTCTTCAGCCACCAAGTTTGATTTTCAAAGTACAACGTCAAGTGCAGGATATTTAATTCCGTTACAAGCATCTTCTGCCACGAAGTGGAGTCTTCAGTAGTTCATCTTACAGCACGTGTAATAAGACGATGTCTTGAACTGGTATAAAATCTTATAGTGCTCTCATAACACGAGTCAAAAAAAGTGATTTTCTCAGTTGAAATAATGAACAGTTGCAGAATGAAGAGCAGCCGACAACTCTGTTTTAATCTTCAGAAGAAAAAGTAGCGCAGACGAGGATGAAGTACCCACCCCCACCTCACGCTGGATGTCGCTGTGGTGGGAGCAGCATCCCTCTACGAACTGCAACAAATAACGCCCGTTAGAAAGAATTTTTTGAACTTCCAGTGCAACAAAAAACTAATTCATCATTAGCATTTTATTTGAAAAAGGAAGGACGGCTTGTGTGGTCTTTTATAGACTCTCGTTATTTCCTTACAAAAGATGAACACTGGTAAATGTGTACGCGCGTTTGAAAAGCAGAATATTATTTTTTGGCTTTCAGACCTCATGATGAAGATAATTTTGAACTTGTCAGAATCAAGTTTTCGTAACCCTTAATTACAGAGAATAAACCGACCACCCGTGTCTATTTTTCCATTCAGGAATTCACTTACTGTAAAAATGCAAGAAAGAAGGAATGACAATTTCTCTGTAATAATCCTTCTAACTCAGATAGACTGAAACACATCTTGAATAAAACGAGCTAAAAAACTAGTCCCGCAATAAAACAGATCTGGTGTTCCAACTAAATGTTTCAAGACTCGCAGTAAAGTTTTCGGCGTTTTCCAGAAAAAAGGCGTGACAACACGCAGACCGGAAAGACAGAGACTGAAGGAGATCTAGCGCGTTTATGAGTTAGAAAATACATAAGCCACACACAAGAGGGCAGCATTCGATGTAATCAAAAAGTGTTTTAAAACCAAGCGTCTAGTAATAAAAAGCGCAAGAACTTGAAATTACCATAGAAAGTTCCATTTAGTTTCCCTAAAGTGGCGAGTTGTTGCGAAGTCGTGGGCATTTAATACGCTAAAGCGAGCGGGTTTATTAAGAAGCAAGTCCACAAGTCGGGCTAGGCAAGAGTCGTCCACCATAAAAAGACGATAATAAAAGACTCAGTCGAGGGAGATCAGCTGAGAAAAGAAGGCCACCCTCGGCGACGTGGCTGCAACACGTCGCCCGGACCCCTGCACAGAACTGGTTTGAGCATTTGGCACCTTTTCCCATATCTTAATGGCATGAGAGGGAGGATATTCAGGAAATTACTAGGAAAATATTAATAAAAAGTTATTATTTAGAAAAAATGATCAAAAATTTTTGATAAGTTCACGATTAGCTATGTAAAAGAGTCTAAAAGCTAATTGAGAAAAAGCTGGCATGTCACTAGCCAGTTTTTAAAGGAAAAACCAAGAATATTTATAAACAAATTCGATCCAAAAGACGGCTCCAAAATCAAAGGTATGTGACAACCACAATCATATTCAACTTTGAAATGAAATTATACAACATTGCGAAAAAGTATATTCGAGTATTTCAGGTTGGAAATAAATACTGAAAAGGCGGTAAGATTTTGACAATCATTGTGCACATAATTAGTTGTCACAGAAGTAAATTTCCACCAAAATAGCATCACTTGATCAGGTTTATTTGCTCAAGAGAGACTTTTATCATAAACGCATGAAATTTCTTATGATTCATTAGAAAAGGATGCTTAAAACAAATCAAATTATCTTAACTTGTCTCCGTGTGGGGAAAGAAAACAGCGATTCCCAGCTAACTTACTCTGCTGAATTAGAACCTTAGTTCGCTGAGTGGCAGCGAAGAGTGGCGAAGTGGCACTTGATTTATCTTCGTCATGCGTTAACTTACTCAACAACTGGATTACTTTTGCTAACTGAACATTACACTTACAAATTTAATAGTTACAAAACAGGTTCTAAACAGATGTAGTGATTAGTTCTAAAGGTGAAAACACGTTTGCTTGACAATATTTGGATATAAGCAAAGACAAACAAACGAGAAGCCATATGCATTACAAAACACATCTGATAGCTAGTTTAAAATGACGAGCTCCCAAAAGATAAGGGCCTGCGTACGATTGGAAGCCATTACACTTCACGACCGCACGAGTAGATGCAGCGATTCTGCCGAGCGCTTTGAGTTCCAACTTCCGTGTGAGGGTGAGAATGCACTCAGCGTGATTGGTGTGCTTGTACGGGGTATCACCCCTGGCATAGAAGGTGTGTATCATACACAGCGTATTAGGATGCCTCAAGTACACATGAAGCACCGGTTATGCTTGGGAAGATCGGAGAGGTGGGTGTACGTCATACTCGTAAGAGCGAGCATTTGTCAACGCGCGGAGACGAGCAGCAAGCGAAGTCGCATCCGTAACGCAGGGGAAGAGAGCGCCCCATGCAATAAAAACTATGACGGCCCAAGTGATGGACGAGCTCCTGAAAGAAATTACAAACAAGAGTTGCGCTCAAATGAATTAACTCTTAACGCTAAAAGGGTCGGGAGTGGCTACACTCGGAACAAAAACTCGTGCTCGCGACAGTCAGAGAAACGCGCGCTACAAGCCAAAAAATAATTCCGTACTCTTGGATAAGATAGATTGTTGACATTCAATAACAAGGATGCGCTTTGAAGACATTCAGACACATGTCAATGAAAGGTTTGTAACGTTTCTGTTGGAAAATGGGTATTTGACATTTTGTAATGCCCTTTTCGAAACCAATTATATTCAAATATAACGTTTTGCAGGTTGTTTCCAACTGAACTTATATAAATGATTTCAAAGATTCACTGAATGATCAAGAAAGATTGATAGCGTGTGCTAAGAAGGAAATATTTTCGTTGAAGTTAGTGCAGTACTTACAACGACTAGGAATTGAGTCTCAAGGTTCCCGGAAGGGAATTTTTGAGTATTTTAGCGCTTGAAGTAATCGAAGTGAAATTTCTTTAAGGAAAGCACCGTAAACTGCCATTAGAAGCAGTCACTGAGGCCTAATGTCTCGAACAAGACCTGTGCACCTCCTTATCCAATATTCAAAAGCAGAAGTATGCGTTGCCATTGTTGTATAAAATTTTACTCAGATCTGTCGAGCTACTTGAAGAATTTGTACAACGCAAAAGAGCACCTATTACTTCATGGAGAAGAGTAAAAGTAACCCATTTACCAGCATAACACAGCATCATTAACAGGCCATAGACAGGACTATTTTGTAGTAACTGCGTGTCTCTCGTGCACCATGTAAGAGAATCACAGTTTCTTTTTATAGGTCTGAGTTTTCAATCGGTTAATTTAAAAAATCTTTTTCCACATGCGAGGAGAAAAGCTTGAAGAATGCAGAGAAGTTAGAATGCTTTTGTGAACAGTGCACCTTGGTATGAAAAATATGCTCTGAGAGCTCCGTTCTTTCTGTGACGTAGCGGCCGGGACGCCGTCGCTCATAAAGCATGAAATATGACCGCCTTCACCACAAGAAGAATGTCAAAGTTCCCCCAAGAGCACTGTCATTCTTGGGATGAGAACTGTCACAGTTAGAAGTAGTTAACATTTTCTAAAGAACGTCACAACACATGGAGCTAATTTAACAGTTTCTAGGCGCCCCTTCGGCAGAAATGAGCGCTTTAGACCTGGGAAGTAAAAGGGTTGTGGAATGACACTGATTTCTCTCGAGCAGACTAGAGTTATTTAAGTAATATTTCTCTGGAGTATGTGTGTTTACTACCGTAACTATGTTTCGCATTTTTATCTATGGAAGTAAATTTACTTTCGCAGTATTAATAAAAATTTCGGAGCATAATCAATACGGGGAATTTTTAATACAAAAATACCAATAAGCAGTATTATGACTTAAAAAAAGTCTAACACTGAATCGAACTCATAAGAACTTGTCTATGATCATTGTCCATGATTTAGTTGTAGCGTGGTTCGCTTCCGTAACATGGACACACATCAAGGAAAAATTAAAAGCTGGTGGACGATAATGTAAACTGCCATTTACGACACCAGCAATCGCATGACGATCGAGCAACATTGTTATAAAGAATATGCTTTACATAATTTTAAAACCACGAATTCAATTAGGTAAGATTCAAGTAACACGATATCTCACTCATTGGTAAGCTCAATTACTGAGTAGTGTATGGGACAGTCTGGTCTGGATGTTTTTTTCTGTATTGAGAACTTGTCGCTCATCCTCGGAAGTAAGAACTACGCATAGCATACACTTTGGGTCGTAGTACTTCTTTTCAAGGCTTAAAATCCATTCCTTGTGATTAAATTATCAATGCAGAGTAAGTGGCAAGGTTGAAGGACCTACAAAAGAGGAGGACAGAGCCCTGTGTTCAAGCACACAAACAAACGTGACGACGGAGCAGACAAGAAAGTCAACGCCACTCACGTGTCCTGACTAGGAGTGCCCCTCTATAAGCGTATTTGTTGTCCCTCACTAAACATGGCTACGACCCCTCTGAACAAGCCGTACGATCCCACGATCCCCTACAGCAGCACTTTAGCTTTTAGTCGCTCTCTCCTTTATAACTGCTCACCAAAACTTCCGTTTTGGTTTGTGTGCAAGACAATATTTTAAGTTCTGAACTAAAGAATTTTAAATATAGTATATCGTTTAAATATTTAAACGATTTGAACCTTGTTTAACAGCGCCTCGAACACCTTAAATATAGTTTAAAACAAAGTACTGCTAAAATATTTAATCAGTGTGCCAAAATCAACGCGAACAAAAAAATATTCACGGATTATTACGCGCTACAAAAGACGCATTTAAAAGACTCGAAGAACTGCATTCAATCTTTCACTTAAAAGCAGTGAATATTACATCAAACGTTTAGAATGTTTCAGTTTTTAATCAAATTATTTCTCTTTATTCAGCAAAAAACAAAGCATTGTGACTGTTTAATTCTCAAAATAAAATATTTTCCAGGAAAAAATTTATACCTGAGAAATCTCCATTTACATTTGAAACTATTAACACCATTGATGAGATTTATTTTAATTTTCAATTCTCCGTATCATTCCACGGCAGAATTCACAGGAAGAGAATATTGTTTCAGCTGCATTGATTATTGTAGCAACAAAATATTTTAATTCTACCCAGTTAGTATTCATGTATTTCGGCTTAAAGTCAAAACATTTTTTGTATAAATTTAAGGGCACAAAATAAATAAAAATATTGTTTCATAAGTACGACGTTTTGTTAGTCAAGGATGCAAAATATTTAATATGTAAAGTTAAGCTAGCAGTCGTGTATTCTCCAGTGCAGCAATGGCATTATTAATGCACAGAGCCGGGGTAGGTGCAAGCAGACACAGAAATATCCCTAATTATTAGGGCTCATAGTTCGCTTACGTTGATGTATGTTTATACGCGAATAAATAAGACAATCTCAACAGGTAGAAAAGATCCTGACAATAATATTTTCTGGCACAAAGAAAGAGAGACCATTTACTCCGTGAAATCCTCGGTTGCTCGAATAGGGACAACTCAAGGACTACTATAAACAGTAATTCTTGGGACAACTCCATTAAGGATGTGAAACTCCTGCGTGAATGCAGACCAAGCGCGCACAACTCGCGCATGTGTACGAGCACCGATAGAGGGAGCAAAGAAAGGCCTTTTACAAACAAAGGGCCCTTCAAATGACGAACCATAAATTGAGAGCGATTCATCCGAAGGCAGGGAGACTGTTTACTATCGGTTGCAAGAATCAGAAGGACACTTGATCTGCGTCCGCTAACTCGAAGTCGATGTGAAGCCTTGGGCACTACCGGCTGGGTTCTGCACAACTTTTCCAACCCTCTTGATTACAATGCAGCAATGTGAGCTTCGGCAAGGAATGCTGCTGCTGTTGCTCATGTCGTTTGTTCAGAGGACCACAAATGAAGGAGTTAATGTACAGTAGTTGCTGAACTGCTGGACGCCCCGCGCCGCTGCCTACGGACCACCCATGAAGGCTACACACAATCTTACCAAGACAGGCACGGGCACTAACTAGCGTCCCAACAGACGCTCCTGGGCCGTGTCTCATAGCTCTCGTCTGGTCTGGAAGATGAGGAAATCTGGCAAAAGACATCAAGCTGCTTTATTACTTGAAGTCATTTCGAGAACACGTATTTACTTCAAAGACGTTTATTCGAAGAATAGAAACTTGCAGTGTATTTCTACGAACATTTCAGATAGTGACTTTGTATCAATTTAACACAGAATCTAGTACTAGAGCGAAAATGAAGGAACATAAACAATGTCTAAACTATCACTCCGCTGTCATCTTCATGTATGCTGAGAAGCAATGAACACATTTCATTCCTTGAACCTTTAAGATTGATATAAATGAATTTATTCAATTTATTTACCAATTAATTAATTTGCTAATTTTTATAGTTTAACTTGAAACATACCAAATTAGAAGCAGGCAAAAGCTTGCCGATTTACTGGACATGAACTAAAAAAATGAGACATCCTTGAAAGGGAGCGTTGACAGTTTGCAGCTATGCGCGCTTGGTTGAGACAGGGCTTCTCTAGAATGCTTGGTTCTCTTTAGGAGCCGTACGCACGCCTTCGAATTTACTAAGCCTTAAAGGACAGGCAGGCTATGTAATTTGGCGAGGAGGGTTCATCAGGCGCTCAAGTGAGCTCCTTTTGTGACAAAGAAAAGCAGTTTTGAGGTAAAATGGAGCGGTGTGATGAGAGGTTGTCTGCAGCGCCGACGCACCACAGGACGCCAAAGGTCGGCTAGAGAGCACATCGTGCGTCGTTCCGATTCGTCAGTCTGTCGCAGTTTTTGACCTAAACTACAGTACGTTCTTTAGAGTAAACTTGAGCACTATAAAACACTAAGCATCAGCTAGGGGAAGTTTTAAATTATTTCAAAAAAAGCTAGGATACAGGTTACCGGAAAAATATTTTCTTAAAGTAGACATTTTTGGAAACTACGATTAAGAAGTATACTGGAAAAAACACAAAACAAAATATAAGACAAATCAAATAGGAAACGAAACAATAGTAACATTGATTTGACAAACAACTACGAATTTATAATAAGGCTATTAAAAGATTTGAGAATAGTAAACCTATGAGCAAAGGGAGGCTCCTAGGCACAATTGCTGAACTATGAACGACTTCTACACAGAGAGAACATGGCTGCTGAAGTTAGGAGGGTTGCAAAAGTCAACATTGCGCGCAACATGTGCAGTAATCGCGTACACTTGTAGGCGTTAATGGAAGACCGGACGAAGACAGAGCGAGGCTCGTTCGAGCCCTGCAAACAAGACACAAGCGAAGAAACTCATCGTTGTTTGGTGCCCTGTCGCCGCTGATGGATTGCCTCTTAATTTTTTTGCAGTCTTTCTTTCTTGAAGTCGACAAGACGACGAGTAGCAGCGGCACGTCCTGCAATACTGACCTGCCTTCTGGCGCGTTATCGCTAGGACATTCTTGTCGAGTCGTGATGGTGCAACTGCAATACTGAGTTACTGCAAGCACGCTGGTTGTCGAATCGTGATGGTGCAACTGCAATACTGAGTCAGTGCAAGAACGCTAGACAAGATAGAGGGATGTATTGCAGTACTGAACGCTTATTGGTTGGTTATCGCATGCTATTGAAACATGTATTTAATGAAAAAACGTTTACTATTTTTTGAGCAGTTTCATGCTTAAATACTCTAAAAACGATGAATGTTTGGCGGAGTTTGACACTTCGCAACACAGAGTTACTGCAAAAAACACTCAAAAATTCACGGTTGTGAAGTTGAGGACTCGGAAAACAAACTCAATTACTACACAAGAACCTAATGAAATGAGTTCAGAGTCTGCAGAACAAATGACAGCAGAAACGCTGGCCGATGGTGGGTGGGGCTGAAAAAACGCAGAGTTTTGTATTCTACTGCCTCTCAGATGACAGTTCTAACTTTATTATCCCTACACTAGCACGCAGCTCAAATATCGCAACACTAAATTAAGAACAAATGACTAAAAGATTTGCCTCCACTGACGCTCAGATGACGGACTTGCAGCTGCAGTACAGCGACCTAGAAATTGTTTGATGTGTCCTAGCGTCTTGTAGCTCAGCGACGAATGCCGTACAGCATTGACCGAAGAAGTAGAGTAGAAAATAAGAATAAAAAATCGCTTGTTCATGCATAAAAATAAGAAAATCTGAGGTAAAATTTAACTGTGTAATGGACAAGAAAATATTGTTAAAGTAGACACGGAAATAATTTCCCTTACAGAGAGACCGAACACTCTTGGCAGAGAAACAATTTGATGAAAATGAAATATATGAATAAAAGCTTTAATTGTGAATTCATAAATACAATGAATGAATGTATTTAGGAATTCAATCAACATATGAACAATAAATAAGTACATAAATACATACATAAATGCTAGTTTACATTGTTCGTTACCGTGCAGAACAGTGAAAAATCAGTCAATACTTATTACTTTAAATTTTTTGCTCCATGACAAAAACTGGAACTTTTTCAGTGGTGAATTTGAACTGAAAAAGGTTAGTACAGGGAACTGCGTTTAATGCGAATTTGGACTACGTATAGTCCATAATGTTTACGGATCGATAAGTTACTTAGTACTGATGTGTTAATGCTCAAACGATATGTTAATGAAAATATTGAGAGAAAAAGGAAAACGAAATGAAGCATTTCCATTATGAGTACTTAAGGGAAGATGGGACTCACTAAAATACACTTTTCTAAATTCATGATTAAACGTACACGGCAAGATGACGGAAAATGAATGTTAAATGTAAAACTCACAACACGTATTCACTGCCTTAAAATATTTGGCAACTCAGACTATAGTAAAAAAGATTTCTGTTGAAAAATAGAGCACCTGGGTGTTATAAACTGCACAGAAAAAGAGAAGACAGTGAAGTCGCTATTTGATACTAGAACTTGAAAGTGTTCAGAACGAAAATAGATTGCTGAATACTAACCGAGAACCAACATGAAACATGAAGTACAATAAGCAATAAAGTTCAATTTAAACTAAGACGACAGGAATATTTTGAGTTCATTAGGTCATATTGTGAATGGGTACAAAGTAAACAGCCTACAAGCAGCGGGAGGGCAGCGTCAGAACGTAAATACGTCTAGCAAGAGGGTGCAGGCTGTGGTGGGGCTGGTGACCAGAGCAAGGGGCAGCAGCAAGAGGGAATGGTCGCCAAAGAGTCACATAGCAACGTATTATGTGACTGCTGTCAGTATACTCAGCATTAGCATGAGTGTGATACATAAGAAGTGAAAGTGAATGATATTAGACAGTTTATCAATAATATATTTCTCGAATTCTGTTCACTACGAGGTACAAATACACAAAAACTGCGTTAAATAGCAAACTAGAAATGTTTGACTACGCCCTCGACTGCCCCTCCTCCACGGCGTCCTGGGGCAACAACAACACCGCGAGCAGCCACCGCCGGTGACAGAGGACTCGCTGCTGGGGCTGTAGGGGGGGAGGATACGACGTCGACACGACAGCAGGCCCTGCGTGGTGCTCATCCGGGTCATGGTGGGTCTTCTCCTACAGAGTTCTCACTGAATGTATTCACACATTCTGTGATCACCGCTGTAATGTGCAGTCGTGAATGTGTGCAGAGAAAGTTTTTCTCAGGTTTCTAATCTGGCAACTAATGATGGCATGCAATAACCAGGAGTGCATACGAAATAAAATAAAACGAAATAGAAGACGTTTTCCAGTTAAATAAGTCTCGTAGTAGTCAATGTTGAAAAATAAATTTACGTTCTTAACCCTTTAGCGACCAAGTGGACTATTCGGTCACCTTTCACGGTCTTTGGGAGAATTGTTCTAATAATTAAACAGCGAGCAATATGAGGTTGCTACTAGGTTTGAACGCTTCGGCATGTTACAGCGTCGTTCTTTTGGCTGCCTGGCTCTCAGCGTACTTCATTGCATCAGTGTACAGACGGTCTTTGTGAGCTTAAATGTAGAAACTAGAAAAACAAATTGGTCGCTAAAGGGTTAATGAAATTTTAAGATATTTCGTTTGTCTAGCAATACATATTCAATATAATGCATGCTCAACATACATTGAGTATGATATGACTCCCACACAAGTGGCCAATGTATATAAAAACATCACACACGTATGTAAATACACCATGTTTCTCGTCAAAATAGCTTAGTATTTTATTTATTTTGGCCAGATTTCACACCACAATTTAGTGGATAACACGAGACCTCGACTTGATGGTTCTATGTCGAGAGCAATGTAGTATTCCGTGAAACTTTGCGTCTAAAGATAACACTGAAATCCTACAGGTCTTACAACGTTCAGTGCCAGCAACCTTTCGCGAAGTTTTACCAACGCTTAATTTATTTTCCATTTATTTACAATAAAGTATATATATATATATATATATATATATATATATATATATATATATGTACTATAATTAATGCGTGAGGACACTAGAGAGACTTCTCAACCCTTAAAACAATGATAATTATTATAGTACCAATAACATAATAGAATACGGTAATAGAAATGAGGCAAGTGATTCATTCTTCGATTGGTACTGAAATCTTTTGATGCCAAACACCAATCACGTACAGGCACCAGAGTATGAGTATAGTAGCAGGGTAAGACAAGTCAAGGAACTGCTATTATTATTATTACTACCACATTACTATCAGGAAAATAATCCCATTCTAGCAGCCCTACAAGAAATAAAGGAAAAGAGGGAAGAAGGAAGAAAAACAATCACGCTCGTAGTAATCCATTGTCACGCACAGGCACCAGGACATTGATGTTCACATTAGAAATTGGCTGTTTTGCAGGCGTGAACCTTTTGACTTAATGGTCTCTCACATCATTACCGTCATTAGAAATATAAGAACAGACACTTTTTTCTCTTATATTATTCTGAGGCTGCATTTAATTGAGGCATTACTTGGGTTTTAGTTAATTTAAAAGCAAAGACAAATTTTGAAGTAGCTTGATCGTATGCATGTTTATTGTTTTTTCTCTTTCTCTCTGGAATTCCGACCGGACCTGATATTAGTATATGAGAATACTTGGGGATTCACTTGTCGAGATGATTTGTGAACGCGTTCACTGTGGCAGCAAAGACGATTTTTTCGGGCAGCCGATCCTATATTCTGACAATTTTAACTGCTCATTTTACAATGAGCTACTGAAATTAATATATAAGTGGAAGTCAGTAAAAAATCTCCGTCTCAAAAACGAGTAATGTTATTAATAATAAAAAATATTGCTCACAATAAAGTAAGAACCTTTATTCCATAATCATACATTCGTGAAAAAGGAGTCAAAGCTGAAGTGAACTCATACAGAACTTATACATATAAATTAGAAAGGAAAGAGGAGGCTAAAGCCCTTCATGATACTTCGCTAAATCACAAAATATGGAAGTCATGAGCCAAGAAGAAATTGAGTTGAATCAGAAAAAGAAAGCGCTGACCAAAAAATACTTTAACGCATGCAAACGTCAAGGACTGAAGAGGCTCTTAAAATATGAAGGTACAGAGACTAGCAATGCACCATCATCACGAGACATGGACCACGATTTGTAGCCTACAACCAAGTTACTGAACTATATTTTGCTTAAAAATTATTTATTTCATGCATTAAAGAAATGTCATACCTCAAGTTCAGTAAGCTGCCAGCCTGTTGATTACGTTTAGTTGCTTAGAACTTTCCTCTCTACTGTGACAATAATTGACAATTATTACAGTTCAAATGTGTGCCAAAGAGGCATAGTTCAACCCAAAACAAAGAGATTGTGATTATTTCATATTTTAAATGCTACAAAAACTAAATCTAAAGAGAAGTCTGCGATCATTTTCGACACATATCTAGATCTTGAATATTTGCTTAAGTCAAATTGATTTTTTATTCAAATTCCATTATGCCAAGTTTGAATGCTAAATTGGAGCACACATTACGAAGTAAAACCCTTTCCACATATTAATATGGCTTTCAGTTCAACGTTGCTAGTTCGCTGGGGAGTCAAACGCCTATGCAGTTTCAAATCGTATGAATAGAAGCATAAAAGATTTGATTAATGGCATTTTTGGTGCACTGTGAGGATATCCCTATTGATGATCATTTTCACCACAATAAAAACACTATTTTTGATTCAATTAACTCCAGCAGAGCACTTTATTGAATGCAAAGCTCTTTGCCAGTAACGGTGTTAAAAAGTTTTACATTTATAAATATTTTACATCGTTTTATTTATTTAATAATTTAAAAATAACACGAACTAAGGCGTGTACACATCTCGTATACAAGAAATTATCCAAAATTTTATAAACATTGACGTTCCGTGGTCAGTTTCAGGTCTCAGAAAAATGTACAGCTCATATTTGAATCTCAATACGAGTACAGTTACTTGTTCAACATTAAGCTAATTTTGGATCACTTTCAGGAAACGAAGAGAATTGTTGAACATAAGTAGGTAATGAAAGAAATTGTACAAAAAGACGTTTATTTTAAATAGACTTTTATTTCAAGTGGCGTAGTTTTTTCAGACACTCTCAGTTTCGACATTATTTTTCGAAATGCTCTACTTGTCATTGGTCGGTCGTTCTTCAATAGCTCAAACTCGTGTTATTCTTAAAAATTAAATGTGCCTAAATTCTTTTACATCTCTTGGTGAGGTCATGAACACTTGAGACTTCAGGTGACCCAAGAGGGAGAAATCGCAAGGAGTAAAATCAGGAGGTAAGGAGCCATTCCCCTTCGTGACACGAAGCAATGACTCTGTTGCGAAAGCCGTTCTTTAAGTGATCTCTCACAATAGCTCGTCGATGACAGGAAGACCCATCTTGCTTCTACTCAATTCTATTAAAATTATCGTGTGTCAATTTTGTTGAGAGTCCTCTGTCAGCAAAATAATTTTGCTGACCGTCCTCGGTCAGTAAACGATTCTCGAACAGTTTACTTACACGATTGTAGCTTCTCGTCTTCGTCTGGACGGAGTAACTCACAAAAAAATTGTAGTCCTTCAGTAAGCTGCATTTTGAGCTATATCAAAATTTCTTAAAACTAAGAGGCATGAAAATTTAATCATCGCATTAATAAAGCACATTGAAGTGTCGTAGTTACCTCATACTACTAAAAAACTGTCTCTCGTATTCAACGAGACTAAGTGAACTAAAGTCGGTGTAATATCAGGCGAGTTATTGACGTTGTAAAGCATGACATTTTTTTGAGACATCCAGTAAATATAAAAATCAAGCTGTACTTTTATTTACAAGTGTTCGACAATTTCAAAAACAACTGTAGGCAAGCGTACACTTAAACCTCATACAGTACATATACTCATTAGCTAACGTTAATAAACATCGCATAATGTCTAGCATTATGATTAGAAAAAGACGTGTTTTCACCACCAAATGCTTCCATCCAAATTAATCAATTTACTCGTACATGATCATTTCTTGAGGTCAGGTGTAGTCATAATTATATATTCTGCAACAACCGCTAAAGTACGGCTCGCTAATTCATTCTACGTTTAACTATAGTTGCTGAACATAAAGTTAGCGGATATTTACGCATACTTCAGATACTTTCCGGACATAATATACTCCGAAACTGTCGCTTCAGATCAGGAGAGGAATTATAGCACCAGTAAAACACTTGTCTAATAAGGGGTTTCACACTCGTGTCCTAAATACAGTTCTTTATTATTATATATGAAATGCGTTAGGCTTGATCGAACGCTTCCACGACCTCGTATATGTGAAGAAGTTTCTGCCTAGATCAGCAGATTGAAAATTCATAGGTGCCGATTCAATCAGTGCATGAGCTCATGTTCTTTTAAACACTAGGACACTCAGACCCCGATATTTTAGTGAGAGATATTTTACCAAATCAAGTCTTTAATAAATGGTAAGAGCCTAATTACGTGCATCTAGGGACAGACTGCACTAGCTTGATAGTCGTCATTTTCATTTGTATGTTATCCATGAAGTTTCAGTAGAGGAAAAATAAATTATTATTTCAGTAATTTAGTCTTGCAACTACCGTTTCCCCCTATTGGTCAAATTGTGCAACACGTGATTAAATTTTCAGTAATAGCATGGATATAATTAAAGAAACATTTTGAAAAACTGATCGTCAAAATATGTCGAGTTAATATTCCTAGCATAAAATACCTAGACGACAAGGAACAGTCACCAGTAAATCAAACAGGTAAGAATAATTCTTACGAAATTCACGCTAGTAAAAGTAAGTAATCCGTGGAGCACACGTGGGTAGTTAAGGATTTGAGTACGCCAAATCAAAGGCTTCATTAGAAGAGTTGAAAAATGTGCAGATCAACGAGAGTACACATAAATTTTATTTCATGCATGAAGTCGAAAGTCTCACAAAAAAGTGCGATATTTCTGATAAAGGACTGCCTTATCTCCCCGTACTTCTACACCTCCAAAATATTGGGCCTACCTGTTTTGGACCCGAGGCATTTCTCCCAAGTCACTTGTTAGCTCTCAGCTTACTTTAGGTCAATCGTTGATGAGTTGCCGCAGAGCGCATAACAGGCAGCGACTTCGAGCTCCAAACGTCATTAAAAGGAATATAGGGCGACAGTGGCGAGATAAAGCTTCCTTCTCTGTCTCCTTAATTAATTACTCGAAAACATCGGACAGATTTATGCTCGGATAAAGTAAGACAAAAACACCATAATGAGCATCACAGGATGGCTCCAACTCGACAGACAGTCTCGCCGAAACGAGGCCAGTCAACCCTAACAATCGTACTATAATTTCTCGATCACAAGACATAAATACGGCAGTAAAATCAGATAGGAAGTAGAACAGCACTGTAAGAAAAGAGAGATATTAATTTAGGTACCGAGGCTCGAAAATTTATTTTTCGTTAACACGTTGACTCCGATTGCCTGATTGGTGTAAAACTTCACTTTGTACGCATAGTCACAAGAAGGATCTGAAAAAATTACAGAACCTAACCTAAGTGGTACACATACGTACCACTTCGGAGTCAACGTGTTAACTAAAGAACCAGCGTCACTTGATGAACACTAGATTAAGTTATTTAAGATACGACTAAAAGCGTGCATACAACGAGAACACGCACCCGAGTTCTTATTCCAAAGTTCCTCAAAATTTCTCTACTCACAAATATTTAATTTTCATAGACGTTGACTATGATAAAATATTAAAGAGCAAGCACTTGTGAAAATTTTGTTTGTTTGGTTGTTGTTCCCCTGTCTCGTAGTTTATGCTACAATGCAGCAGTAATACGAACATACTCGTACTGCAGCTAAATTACTATCACTCAATTAGGCCAGTCACACGTACGATATTCCCATGCTAACCAAGTGAAGGTATTTGTTGATAGTAGAAATCATAGAAGAATTACGGTAACCTGTGCACTTTTCTTACAGTTTAATGACAAGTACACAACTGTAATCTTAAAAACAAAGTAAAGCATACAAGAAAAATCTTAAATAACTAGTGAGGCATCGCTCTATGACATTAAGTTGGCAGGTTTACAAAAGCTACGGTTTCTAAACCTGAATTACATACGATTGAGGACGAG
This sequence comes from Trinorchestia longiramus, assembly GCA_006783055.1. Classification (NCBI taxonomy): domain Eukaryota; kingdom Metazoa; phylum Arthropoda; class Malacostraca; order Amphipoda; family Talitridae; genus Trinorchestia; species Trinorchestia longiramus. Next base: position 77,226 of record VCRD01001804.1, read on the forward strand.
CCAGAATTCAGTATCAAATTTCAGAACGAAGTGACAAGTTTGACTTTAGCTTCGATGAACTCTGTGGATCGTCTTGATTTTGGTTCCAGTTAATGCTATGTTGCAGGTCGACTTGAAAACTCAACTAAGATAAAGAAAAATTTATACGACAGATGCCATAATTACGGTAACTTATTATAGGCAAACCCTGTGGAAGCTTTACATTAGCTAAGAAAAACATGCAGTACACATTCACTTGCGATGTTAACGCTACCTGATTGAAAAAAATCAAGGATTAAACAATTGTTTGCACCCAAAGCCTTCAATTACTTGTATAGAGTTTTACTCCATCGTGCGCGGATCGCATTTCTCAGAGCTATTGAGCTCTAATAATTATATATTTGTCGTAAGCCTCAGGCAGAATCACGATCAAAGGAAATGGAAGGCGAGTTTTTGAAGAATCCATTTCTGTCGGAGCCATGCGGTGGAGCCTAGGCGTATCCGCGGGGCACTTGACAAAAACACGCAACTTTGACGGTCCGCACATTTTTGCAGCTCTTCCTCGCTTCACCGGCAAGATTGGCAGCTAAAAACTCCTATGATGATTGATTTCCGTTCACGAAGTGATTATACGTCTTTTCTAGCAATGGGAATTGCACTAACTAGATTCAATACTATTTTTTAGACATGAACGTAAATTTGAATAGAAGAATACGTCTACGCGTGGTTCCTCTGAAAGGGTGGACAACTAGATCACTCTAGTTTAAATTAATAAAAATGAGAAAGGAATTGACCTATTCCAAGTTTGGCGACACATACAGGCACAGTTACACGGTCATGTTAAAGTACAACGTATACCATATACTCATTGAATTGATAACACTCGGCCCCATACAAAACTATGGCCTTGACCCACAAATTAATCATAAAACTCATCACAATGAACGAATTTACCCAAGCTAGCAAACATTAAAATCCATATTCTCTTTTATATTATGATCTCAAATGAACGTATATTTTTAACTATTATGAATTCTCATGAAGATAAAAATGGAAGAAACGGGAACATAATTATAATACATTTCAACGATATTAACGACATGAAATCCCACACAAATCAAACAACGAGCAATGAATCGAGGAGAGAAATGGTTGCAAATTTCAGAGAGCAACGAGAACAACATGCATTGTTCTAAATGAATTTCAGAGACCAGACGCATTTAGAGAAAGAATTTTCTCTAAATTGCGTCTGGTCTAAAGACGCATTGTTCTAAATAAATTTCAGAGAGCAGCGAGAAAAAGACGCAGTGTTCTAAATAAATTTCAGAGAGCAGCTAGAACAAGACGCATTGTTCTAAATAAATTTCAGAGAGCAGCTAGAACAAGACGCATTGTTCTAAATAAATTTCAGAGAGCAGCTTGAACAAAACGCATTGTTCTAAATAAATTTCAGAGAGCAGCTAGAACAAGACGCATTGTTCTAAATAAATTTCAGAGAGCANAGCTTGAACAAAACGCATTGTTCTAAATAAATTTCAGAGAGCAGCGAGAAAAAGACGCATTGTTCTAAATAAATTTCAGAGAGCAGCGAGAACAAGACGCATTGTTCTAAATAAATTTCAGAGAGCAGCTAGAACAAGACGCATTGTTCTAAATAAATTTCAGAGAGCAGCGAAAAAAAGACGTATTGTTCGAAACAAAGAGCGGCAGGAAGCCAGCAGTATTGTTCATTCTATTTTCAAACTTTAATTGATTACTTCGTTTTGGATATTATAAGAGAATTACTGAAATATATATACCGTGACATGTTGAAAGTAATAAGAACTGAACACACTGCTTATCTTTTTCCGCCCAAATGATCAATTCTGCGCTTAAAAGGAAACCGGGCGTTTGTGATCGAAAATAAAATTTGATACAAAATTGGTTGATACATTTCAAAATAAATGAAAATACTCAACACAACTCTTGTTTGCCAATTATCCTAAGAATGAAAATTCGATGGGTTTCTGCTCACTTTTGAAATGCATCGCATTAGTGACAAAATATGTAAGTGCCAACCATCACAATCTCCGAAAACTTGCAGCCTGCATATATACTTGCATATTCATACATTTTCTAAACCAAAATACGAGTTTTAGTGTCTATTCAGAATCTCCACGTTAAAGTTTGACTTCATTAGAAGCATAGAAAACTGAATAAGTGAACACTACTCAGTGAACTCAAAGCCTCTAAATTGCCCTGATCGTGAAAAGACCTCGTAAGGCAGATGACAACTTGGCCGGGATGTTTACATCATAAGTTTGCTCGAGAGAAAAATTATACATACATAAGATGAAGTTTGTATTTGGCACTCCTTTGACAGCACCGTCTTCGTCCATTGAGTGCTATGACGCACTTCAGAATAGACAATTAAGAGAGACATACAAATGTAAATAAGCCTTTTAGAAGAGGTCTTAGATCCTCTACTCCTGGACTCGAGCGAACCAAACATCTTTTGTTTTGTCGAGACCCGCTCAGGAAATTTGCATATTAACAAAAGCTGTTCAGGGCCCACATGATTAGAGCCATGGGTCTCTGGCAGTTCTCAATATATTCTTTTCTTGAAAGCCAAGCCATTTTAGTGCAATAAGCGCCTAAACCTAACCCTTTTAGAGTGGTTATGGAGTGCGGCCTGAGTAGATGTCTTCTACACGGGACCGCCTCAAAAGATCCAAGCAGAAACGAGCGCTGCTCGAGCACAAACATGTGCGCCACAGCGGCGTCGTAATGAGGCGTCCGCTGGCCGCCGCGTTGTGGACACAATGGACGCCTTTTACGATTTACGGATGCGCAAACTGCCGCAAATTATAATAAGATACACAAAAAACGCTCCAGAGCTCGAGCATAAACTCAACGGATAGATCAACTTGCATGAGTTAGCTGCAGTCTTGAAGAAAAATAATTATTCATGACTGCAGTGGACCATTAACCAGCATACATAAATAAATACTAGTTGAGTATGAGACAACGAAAATAGTGTTTCATCGAATTAGGGATATCTACTGTACTAGAATGAAGAGGTCTTGGAGATTTTTATACGACAGTTGGGGTTTCCAATATTTCTATGCCGTTCGGTAAACATTTTTACTAACCACCAGCTTAAACCCGTACTAGCTTCAGTAGATGTAGAGAAAACCGACAGACCTCCATTTATTGAAAAAAAACGTTCACATACTTGGCAACAGGAAACTTATCTGATGAGCCAACTCACTCTTAAATATTCCATTAGCATAAGCCAATAATAAGAGCAACGCTTCAGAATTTCTCGTGCACCAGATAATATACGATACATGGTCTAGACGAAATAAGAACTTACGCATTCCCGCTCAAGAAAACAAGGAATTACGTAAGCTACTTCTACTAACCACGAGTAGGATTTTAATCATGATTTCCACATTACATTTACAAGTGATTTACAAGCTGCAGCGTCTTCAATTCACCTACATCAGATAGAGAAATCAAGTTCGAAGTTAATATTCAAAAACATGCAATAGAAACATGCAACACAGACCTAAAGTTTAAATGTCTCTAAATTGAAGTGTCTACAGGCAAGAACATTCATACTTTTGAGTCTTGATTTATCCTTACTGAGCTAGCTTAGAATTTGACTTGCTCCTCGAGCTGCCAGCAGCTTAATCTTAGTTCTTAATTGGAAACATACCCCAACAATAAACGATCAATATGCAGGCCCGGACACAAGTTGTACAGAACACTTATGGGTAGTGGCCGTTAATGCAGAACATATTCATTAATGAATATTAAGATTCATCCTAAACTTCAACCTGACTTTATTGGGTTCGATAAGCATCAAACATCGTAAATGAAGCACTCAGTAAGTTATTTCAGCAATAAAAACTGTCGACAACCGAGAAAAAAATCGTAATATACACACGTTGTAGATGCAATTCACTTAACTCACATACTCGTACAGTCACTGAGACTGACAGTAAAGCACCCAGTGGTTACCCTTCAAAATTTAACGGCTCAAAGAGAGACACACAGCTGTGTGGAGAGCGGGACAGAGGCACCCGTAAGAGCACACCAAGGAGCTCTCATGATTTCTCAAGAGAAGAGCACGAATGGCTCTCCAGGTGGTCCCAATAAGCTACCGATAGACTAACTTAGCAATTAGTCCTGCATCGAGAGCCTTTATAGTCTTCTACCCTTCATTGAATGGAGATTCCTCCAGTGCAACGTGTATTGTATAATACCGATCGTCGGGTAGGTAGTCATGGTGAACACATCGAATCTTGGTGAAGTGTTTACAAAGATTGGTCATGATGGAACCCTTGAAAATTGGGTTCCATGATATTGTGGATCCTTAAATTCACTCGTTTTAAAGTACAGAACAAATATTGATTAGCATTTCCACGTTAGGGAGAATTAGTGCAGCAGTTTAACTACGCCACGTGAGTTTTGTTGTAAAAAATTAACCATGAAAAAGGAGTAAATACCTTAATGAATACACTTCAAATACTGCCGCCAGTAATATTAACAATCCAATCTGTAAGTTAAACTGAAACGCAGCTGGTGGCCGCATCATCATGAATAGTTAGATCTCTTTGAACAGTTCAATCGCGCCCATAAAGCGTGACCAACCCTCAGCGAATGCGCTGGCCATACAAGGCGTCAGAAGACTTCGCCGGCTCCTCAAGAAAATTCTTAGGCGTTTATTCAGGACAAATGGTAAACTTTGTCACAAAAACACACCACCAGCAATTAGGAAGGGCGAAAGCAAACCTTGACATACATGCAGATTTTAAATCAGTGAAGTTATCTTTTCTGTTCATGATGTTACTCATTACTATGAAATATGGTACAGTCGAAAATCTGCTACATTCATGAATGTCTTATTTATGAATGACGTACAGAATTAATTCAAAACTAACAACTTACATAATACAAACTTCCTCGAACTTATTCATTCAGATGAAGACGTACTTAATGAATAAGACACTTGACAGAAAATGATTTTAGGTTTCACATCTTACTTTAGCATTAGGTGAAAAAAAAGTAATGCCAATTTTTTATTACGATTCTTTCAATCCACCTAAGAGCCCCTCGATTGTATGCTTGAATGAAATTTGGGTCTTGTGTAGTTTCAATTCTTTTAGGAACAATGGTTACTAAATTTTGCTGAATTTAATTGTTTCAACCTGCAAGAAATTAATGCTGATGAAGAACATCTAAGAGATTGTATGCTCTATGAATACAAGAAAGGCACATCAGCCGCACAAGCTGAGAGACATTTGTTCTGTCTATAGGAACAGTGTTTTGAACGCGTCAACATTCAGTCTGACACCACATCGTCCCAGCGGATGTGCTGACTCAAAATATATAAATCGTATGATGGTTGCCTTCAAGTATTCGCCCACTCCATCGTACAATGTCTTGTCCTCGAGCTCTCGTGAACTCGGACGATGTTTTGTCCTCAAGCATTCGCTAACTGAAATATCTGAACTCCTACCAGATTGCACAGATCGAGTTTCAGTCATTCGACCTCGCGAGTATGGGCTCAATATTTTTCAGTCCATAGAAAGTCGAAGCTCCATCAGGTTCTCACTAATTATCTCCTTAGAGTTTTCTCGATTTATTTCCCTGAGAGTTATATCTCAAAACTCCATTCTAATATACTATAGAACAAGATGAAGAAGGAGAGTTTTACAACCCGCTTTAAATGAGAAATCTACTACATTGGAACCATCTGTCGTCTGCTTCTTTGGACGAGAATCCCTCCGCAGAAAGAAGAGAAATAAACGAACTGACAAATGTTCGAAAACGCCAACGGTAGCTTTCTCAATTTTCATCTAGAGATTTTAATCTCAAGGATAGTTCCCGTTCACGAAGACCAAAACCAATGATAAAGAAGCCCATTATATGAAAATCTCTAAATGAAACCTTGAAACCATTGTTCCTATGAACAAAACAAATGTTTCTCGTAGTTTGACCGGCGATGTACCTTTCTTGTATTCATAGAGCATACAATGTTTTAGATGACCATCCATTTGTTGATGGTTGAAAGAATGAAATTTATAAAAATTTAGTAATTATAATTTTCAGAAGAATTAAAAATACAATAGAACTCAAATTTCATTTATGCTAACAATCGAAAGGTTCTTAGGAGGATTAAAAAGAAGCATAATGAAAAACATATTACTTTCTTTCCCACGAAACACAATACAAGTGTTTCCCAAACATGCTCAAAGGACGTGTTTCCAGCGCAAATGCGATACGCTTTTCCGTGCGAGGCTGCGGCGCAGCTCACCGATGAAGTTCAACATTATTTCCGCGATGCGATCTTAACAGAAGGATTAATCTTATGGCAGGCAGCTCTAATCAGTCACGGTAGCGAGAACACTACGCCACAGTGACTTGCTCTTCTCGAGCCATCTCTGAGCAAACGGAAAGCTGAGCGACTGAAAGGATCGTTGCTCGTCCGACACGAAAGTAAGAAGAACGACGAGACCGCGGCAAATCTCGACAACAATCGACACAAATCCGACGTGAAGGAAAGTCTCGTCACGGGCAGTGACGGTGAGCACAAGGTTAAGTCTAAATGGAACTTTGATTGGATTTGGAGACGTAAACCATCGCAACACCTCATGATGTCGCGGGATTGAAAGCTTTCAAAAGCAAACTCAAAAACAAACTAATTAAGTAAAACGAACGTAACGAGAACACTATGCAAGCAAAACATGTATTTCTATCAGAAAGCTACACTAAACCTTATACAGTCTTCTTTCTAATTCATCCCTGAGTCACACAAGTAATTAAATTAAAAATTTAAATTCATTACATGCAAGATACAATACTCCAAGAACAGGAGTTCTCTCAAAATGTTTCACTCGCTTCTGATACTCGGTTCAATAACAGACCTGCTCGCTTAAACTTTATGGCGATATGACGAAAATTAAGTGGTAATATTTATGGTTAGAAGGCTACAATAATTCTTTCATCATGCCCTTATCGTGAATTAAATTATTTTTATCCAAATTAAACACAGTTACTCATACTTTCCTTATAACAATCATCAAAAACATTCTGACAAAGACAAACATAATTTTAGAAATAAGTGTTTCACCAGACTACATATCAAATTCCATACTTGAACTAAAAACAAAGGTGTTTTCTCTGTTGAAGAGGTCATTCCGAGAAGACCAATTGAGAAAGAAGCAAGCGAGTTAGGCGAATTATCGTGCTCGGCGAGAGTTCAAGTATCAGTCTTTCTATCGAAGCTCAGTAAATTGAGTGTGAAGGCCGGAGCAGCCGTTAGAGCAGCAGCAACACGGCTTCGGATGGAGAGATAAGACTGCCTCAGACACACGACAACCAATAAAGCGCTCCTGCCAGCAAAACCCGCCAAGCGTCTCTTCTTTGTTTAACGCCACAAAAAGAAAATGAGTATTGGGCAGAGCAAGGAGTATATTGACCACATGAATACGGAGACGATAACTAGACGTGCCTGACCCATAACTTGTGTCTATCGTTCGCTGGAATGCGAGACGTAATTTAAAGAATAAAAAACAAACTTAACAATACTTGGATCACAACAGAAAGTTGGTTCCGAGATGTGAACTCCTTGAGAATTTTTTGCTTGTAAAAATAGCGCGGTTCAATCTATTAAGAATAGGTACCCGAAAAATTTTGTTGATCAATTAGTATAAAGAGCCAAAAAAAAGTCGATGTCCGAGTAATTTTGCGTGACAGATGAACAGAACATCCACAAATCACAGACTTTTTTTGTAATTTACTTGCCTGAAAAGTCATTTCAAACGTTTTGTACACGATAAATAACACTTGCAATATCAAGACAGCGAGTTATTATCCACTACGCTAAGCAGTCGATAATGAATGAGGCTTTGCGGTTTGCAGGCTGCAATTTTGATGACGCTGTGTTTTGCTCTTCAAAAATAGGAGTAGACAGCGGTGAATGCTAAAATTATATGATATATTATATAAAAGCACACCCATATTAGAAAGTGGAACCATACTACATACACGAAATAGAATGAAATTCATTCCTTATCATCGTATTTCCGAAAAGTGCACCAATTGTGTAAAAAATTCTTGGGGGGAATTGTTTTCATTCCTTTTTTTGTTTTCATTTCATACCGAGTGAATTTGTTTGCCCAAGTCTCTGAATAAACCTCCTACGTCTCCTCGTTCAATTGTAGAGCTCCCTTCAATAATTATTGGTTACCTCGTAAAAAATTTTTGTTAAATTTATGCGGATACTCTTACGATGTGCGTTCCAGTTTATTTGCAGAGGGACCCCTCCTCGTAGTCCTGGAAGAGCGTTCTATGAACTAAAAGTATTCATTATTTTTTCAAAGGGATAAAGAGTGCATAGCTTCCAGATACACAATATTTATAATTTGGGTAGCAGGCAAGCTGTTGGAATTATGAAATTATCATATATACAGTTGCATTAAATTTTTCCTCTAAGACGTATCATCTGAAGAAAAACTAGTACATTAGACAAAATCGAGACAATGGCGCCAAAGAAATATTTTTCTTCATTACTTATGGGTTAAAAACTATTAATAAAAATGTAAACTACGCAATTCCCTTGAATTATTATGGTATTTTCAATTATATATTTCACCCCCGCATCCGCTAGAAGTGAGTTTCAACTGCAGGGAGCTTCTCAAAATTGAAGAATGAGGACGCAGTTGCGGCATCGAATATTTTCTGGGAGGAAGTTAGTTGCACTTAAAAATAACTCTCAATGTGACAGAAGGAGCAGTAAAACAGAAAAGAAAGAAGAATGAGGGTTTTCGTCCTAAACTTAACTCTTAACACATTGCTACAACTAATCTTACTGTTTCCCTAAAGCACACTGACTAGGACACGTGTACTATCAGTAGATCCCACTAAGGATCATCCTGAAATCAAGCAAATCCTGCAAGAAGCACTTGGGTCCCACAGATACATTGAAAAATAATCTCCTCCAGCGCAGCCCCAAGGAGGAAAATAATTACTACATCTTCACGAGTAGAATGACAATTCTTTTCATTCACTACACATGTCAGGTCCAACAATAAGCTGTGACTGTGACACAGACTGCACAAAAGACGGCTGAGGAAGTGTACAGAAGGTCCCACACGAGTCACGGAGCGCGAGCACCTGGATGTTCAAATTCACTCATGGCAGTCACACTGACGACGTCACGTGTGGACCTCGGCCTTCAACAAGTGTACGAGTTAATAGACACTCGATTTAATCAGCTGTATTAAAGAAAGTTCCCTGAGATAATGACCAACGTATGGCCCACGAATATCGGGGTAGGGTGAGGACTTTTGCAACGTCAGAACGCGCATCGCGCAAGTAATATTGGATTGAATTTCATGTAGTAGTAAAGTGTAATGTTTAGAATTGGCATTCCTCGTGATGCTAATGAAGACATTGATCATGCTGATTGTCTACGCGTCCAAAAGTTTTATAACCCTCAAGAATAAAGTTTCCGGAGATACCAATCCAATGTAAATGAAGCTCATCGCTTGAGCTGTTAATATAAGCAAGACATTGCTCTTAGGAAGATTCTACATTCTTAGTGAAATCATTAATTTCAACAAGACATTAACGAGGACGTGCATCTTGTACGGACTTCAGCCTGGCACAGCAAGATAGGTGTTCTTGCTACTACGGAGCGCTGAATCACGGTAGGAGTCTTTTAAATAAAAGAAACTGTGGAGTCGGAACACTGAAACGTGCATCCTGCTTTTCAGATTAATTTCGCTCCCAGATTGCCATCAATCGACAAGATATACGTAAAATTAGCAAATATCTGTAAATTTTCGCAGGATTTGTTGTTTAATGGAAGAAAATTATCGTTAATTCGGCAAGTAAGTGAAGCTCGGTCTACCACAACAGGCGGCAGCCCATTAGTGGCACAGCCCTGATATCATTTACGTTATGTTGGGCCAACGCATCCGGTGACTGCCGTCAATTTGATAATTTACTCAACATTGAACATGGCTTTCTGCGATGATGTATTTTATTTCGTCTTTTGACCTTACGTATGTCTGAGGTTTTTTAAATGACAAAACAACAACATACCAATAGAGGAAGAGATTACATGTAATTAGTTCAAGAATACTCTGTAATCCACGAAACGCGCCTCTTCACCGTCCTTTTACTTACATTAAACTTTTGGTGCAGTTCAAAAACAGCCTTATTATGTCAACGATTTTTTGACTTATATTTGGGAGGAAATTTTTAACACACATGTGAGTTTACGTTACACAGAGTGAATACGAAATGAGAATGAAGGCTTCACTTTAAATTCAAATACCTGAAAATTAGAAATTCAACACTAACACACGCACACAAAAACATTAATGAGACAATAGCTGGAACAATGTATGAATAAACGTTTCTTAATAACTTCAAACAAAAAATACTTATTCTGAAACGAACGAAAAACTGAATGTGAAGAAAACACAATTTAGCAGTGAATTTAAATGAGGACAAAAATCTATCCTTATTTGGCTTGACACCTTCATTAATACGCGTCTAAAAGATTTCTTCCATAATGACCACATTAAAGTTCAGTGCAGAAGTGTGCGCCGGGAGCACAATGAACGATGCTTCATCATGCAGCCTAGCATGTACACAGCACGTTGACGAGCTGCTCTTAAGCAACTGCACCAATCGTAAATGCCTTCATATTAAGTAAATAAGTAGAGACGATAAACCTTCATGGTGCTTGTGGAAGAGATTTTCTTTTGTTGCTCCACATACTGTGTTTTAACACGTTAGTTTTAAAATAAAAGCAACGGAATAGCTGATGCTTTAAGAAAAATTCGAGATGTCTAAGGAAATTCGTAGGAGGTTGACTTGGCAGTCAACAAATCAACGATCAAAGTTCTCACTTGCGCGCAGATTTGAAACAGCTTTGCAACTGCAACTACGAAACTCGTCCTATTCTCACAAGGTGGTCAATGTAATAGGATACAGAAATCTCGAATAAATGCACGCAAGAGAGTATGGTTTAGTCATGAAATAAATACGCTAGAAAAATTCTTTCTACCATGCGGATACGATTAGAAGAAACTGTGGAACACGCTCGAATGACAGATCCGGCGGTCAAAAAGACCGATATAATGGTGTACGAATATGCACTCTACTGTGCAGACACGATCCGATAGGCCTTACAAGAGGCAACCACGACGAGGCCTCTTAAGGAAATGCGTTTATCGGCAGGGCAGACTAAGCCACGGAGTCTGAGAGCTCGCAGCCATAATGCAGTACCAGGCTTGCCAGATTAGCTCATTTGGTGAGAGAGCCGAGGCCCTGGCTGATAGGGTCAGAACGACATGCGATTTGTATTATCATTTGTAGCGATCATGGGGCCCAAAACGCTGGTCATGCCGACACGCACACACTTGCACTTATCGACGCACTCGAGGACCAGTCATGCAGCGCAGCTCATAAGCTTAAAACTTATACAAATTAGCTTCATTAAAAGTCAGAGCTGATGCGCCAAGGGAGACAACCTAATGAATGACAGAAAACAGGTAATTACATGTGAGGTGGACGTCAGGAGGCTCTGAAAGTAGCACACTGAAACTGGGCTCACACTCAAACGCACACTGGGTATTGCCTTCATAAATTCCTATCTCTTTTTCTTCAAGAAAAAACCTTAATGAGGCCATAACTTTTCGATAATTCCGACATCCTGTAGGGAACGTATTAAAAAAAGACACGCAAAGTGCCTATAGAAATGTCTCACCAACATGCGAGCAAGCAGCTGATCGTCAGGCATCTTGAAGCACATAACGAAGTTTGTACGACGTTACGAATTATTGAAAACCTTGCTGGTTATTTGGTCCCTAACTCGTGGTGACGAACATTAAACCTTCAACTCGTTTGCAAGTGTGCGTTTGATTTTCAAACGTAACGTGTGCACTAAACGTTTGTACTTGGAAAATAATGAGATTTTAAAGCAATATTTGTAGCGAGTGAAATCCAATTAGGAAAAAATATTGAGAGAAGACATCGACAGAACATCTTGGAAAAAATTGTCACTGCCATCCCGACAGGGGGCAGCAGCTACACGTGTGTGCCATCAAGTGTCGAGTGAAGCACGGAAGTGGCCACAGAAAACATTTTGAGGCGCCTTGCTACAGTTATTCTAGCAACATCACGAGTTACGAACTGAAGAACAGTGAAAAACATTCGTGGCACGCACACGACAGCTTAACTAACTCACTACACAACTTGAGCTCGAGTAATTGGTGACATGCAGAAGAGCACAGGATCGGGGGGGCGGCGCCCCCTAATTTAGAAAACTGGTTCTTGAATTATGATACTTGTACAGACTCGCTCCTTTATTTCATGTGCTGACAATACTGAAATGACAATGAGTAAAACGAAGAATCTAATTCTGAAAATGGACGCGGCTGAGTTAAGAGAATCAAGGAGACACTGCGTATAAAATTAAGTGCATACAATCCAGTGGGGATAGTAAAAACGACAGGATGCAAAAGGCATGCATCTGTGTTGTAAAAGATCAAGGGGATATTGGAGTCTTTAATAAATCTCATACGGTGGATACTGTTTGGTTAGCTAACCCACTGACCATTTTTAACCTTAGAACGCACGAAGAAACAGTACTGCCAGGTAACACCTATGATGTAATTTTGTAAGGAATAATAAAGAACTCATGGAAAATTACTAAAACGATAATAGCTCGAACTTCGTGCGGATATTAAAGCATGAGGAAAAGGCTAACTTTGATGTACAACTAAGAGTATCACACACAAAATACGATATAAATATTTATCGCATGTTATAAAAAACGCTTCATGATTTACACTGAAATATTAGAGTAATCTGATGCAACACAATGAAAGTTTCTGGTGGACATTACGCACAGCTCAAGCAACTACACAAATTTATTACATAACTAGAAACTAAGTGTGAAGTATATGTCATCTTGGATCAATGATTAAGGAATTAAGGGAAATGCGCAGGGAATTTAGATGTGAGCAAGATTTCATTATGTTGAAGGGTATTCTCTTTATTAAACTCCAAAAAAGAAAAATCCACCTGAAATTCCCACTGTTTGAGAAAAATATTTCATTTACTATGCACTCATTTAATCAAAGCCAATAGACTAACTCATTTAAAAAATTTTTGTTAAACAAAGATGAAGATGATCAGACGAGGACAATCTCAGTGCAAACCTGTCCCGAAAGTGATGAACCAGAGCTCGCTCACTCAATACATCGTTAGATTGTCCAACGAAGGTAAAAACAAAACCGAAAACCAAGTGACGTAAGATTGGTCACTCAGGAGTATGGACTACTAAGTCCTGTACTGACCGTGCACGAGGACCTGGAAGCGTTAATAGTTCCAGCAACCGCAACACTGACAGGCAAGGCGGGAGACGCTGGGAGTTACGGGAAAAATCCTGCACGCAGAAAAAAATAACTTTGATCGTCACAATTTAAAGTAAATTTAAAGACAAAATACACACAGGGAGTTCAAAAAGTCAGTGTATCTATATTTATTCAAACAAACATGTTTCAGCATAAAATACAGGAAGTGAATATGAATGACAATTATGTATGATGCAAGGACTACTATAAACTTTATCGTAGTCCTTGGTATGATGTTAAAAGTAATTCCCCTTACCAGAGACTTGGATTGTTCTTATTTTGTTTTTCTACGCCGTTTTCATTCGCTCGCTTGAAGCAGACACAATACACAGTGTATTTCTGACCCTGAAAACGTAAAAGCTAAAACAATTACAATATATCGTCGAATTCTACTGAAAGCAATGCAATCGTATTTGAATCTGAGAAACAATGGAGCATTACAAACAAATCGAAAAGGGAATACTCCTTGTTCCTTCGGCTAATGCATAACTTTTTATTGATAATACAATGTGCCCCAAAACATGTACTCGCTCGTTACTGCCCATTGCTATATGGAGAATATTAATATTTTTTATCACTTAATTTCTTCAATTTAATGTTATTCTCTTCAATTTACTTATCAGACTTGTATCCATGCCAATAAATACAAGTAAAAACAAAATTTAAGAGTAATGAGCAGTCAGAGGGCGTTTCTTTCAAGGACACCCTGTATATTCACGTGTGTATAGTTGACAAACATGCTCATTTTGCCATCAGTCCCCCGTGACAAGTCTCATTACTACAAACTGCTTGTGACACTCATCGGATGATCCACCAGGAAAACATTTTAGCCTCCGCATCTTCAGTATTATAGAAATCTTGATCTGCCGTACGCCAGCTGTTAGAGCTTATATACTACCAGGCCACTGGAAAGGTAGAAATTGTTGTATGGTTTATTAAATCGAAAAAATTACATGCCATAGAAGCCCGTCACCGGCAGCAATCCGACCTCGGAAATTGATGATTGCGCGAGCACAGGATCCACAGAATTCGAGGAAGCCTCAAAACTCTTCAGACACACAAAAAAAAGTTTGTCCTATTGCAATAGGGAAGAGAGGAGAAAGAGCTCAGTTTTATTTTATTAAATAAGTTTAATGAACACTTTTGAAGGGAAGTCACATGACTATAAGACTCCTCACGGAAATGAACATGATAATTGAACGCACACCATAAAGAAAAACATTATGGTTGTCCTGAACTTACACAGTTGAACAATCTTCACCGTGGCAACAAAATGATAACGCGTCAGTTTCGAGTCCCTATGCAAACTCCTCCAACTTCATTAAACTTAACTGAAAATGAGGAAAACTATTCTGATTTTCCATGCATAGACAGACCAACATATGTATTTCATGACGCCCCACCTCCATCACGAGTGAGAGAGTCACGGTCATAAACAAGCATTTTATTGTCTACAAGATGGACGCTGATTTTTTCGTACCCTAATATCACTATTTTAAGCAACACCAGGTCTTCTATTAAAACTAGATGATCATCAGCGTCAATTACAAGTTAACTGATAAAATACTACATTAGAGCGCGTATTACAAACTATGCGTGCATTTTAACTACGAAATTTGATTAGTTATACGAGCTGTAAGAGCGGAAGCCAGTGTGGCAAAACACAAAATATAGACAAATTAATTTGTTTCAAGTTGAGGCGAAAGTTCAATGAAAGCGAGATCCGGCCTAAAATAATAAAAGAAGATTGCCGCAGCGGGACACTGGCATTTCAACATCAAAAGTTCGATGTAGATTAGCAATAAAATGCCTTACAGCGACCTTCGGTGTACAAACGAGACACATAATTGACGGCAGAAATTTACGTGGGTTTGGCTTCATGCGTTGTAAATCACTATGTCAATATTAACATCTTCCAAATTGGCATCAAGTACATGAAGCCGACTTTCAAGTATCGCTTTATACTGATGAGACTCTACGTGCTATACCGTACTCCTTATTCTCGCTTACACGAACTCTAAGGGCTGAACAGCACCGAGTTGCCCGTCGACAGAGAAACTTGAAAGTGGCTTGTTGTTTAACACTGATGAAAAACAATAAATATTCACAAGTGTGAAATGATCTGAAAACATTTTCTCCATGAACGCTGATAAAACTATGGTTGCATAAGAGATTATTCGGAAGTTATTTTAAAAATAAATTAGACAATCATAGAAAATGCAGCCTTCAATATTAATTTGAGAGAGTCATTGCAACACACACAAAATTTAATTGTGTAATACTAAGGGATTCAAAATTAAGTCCAAATATTCATAACATGAGTCAACGCCAACTTCGAATAATTAAGTACGAACTGAACGAAATGTGAACCTAAAATTAGAATTCGCTGTATGAATTTAGGTTATGAATCCCTAGTACACGTTAGTATTATGAATAGCTAGTAACCGCAAGTATGAATCGCTGTATGTATAC
>VCRD01001804.1:103536-114131 GCA_006783055.1 Trinorchestia longiramus
GTCCGCATTTATTCAGCGTCATTATTGAAGGCGCGATCAATACTTCTGAAAGTATCTGAAGCAAGAGCAGGATCCACACAATAGCCATGCATTCTCTAGATCGTTAGATAGTGACATGTGTAGGAGTATACGGTGACATGTGTAGGAATATACAATGACACAAACAAAGTCTCAAACTAGAAAGGAAAATGCTTACCCAACGTGTAAGAACTTCATATGGCGTCGAGACACCGGCACACTCCCTCAGATGTTCTGAGTTTAATTGTACAGCAACGCTAGATTTGTTGGTCCACGGCAAAGTAGCCTCCGAAACTGGGATTTGGACGCTGTGAACACAATGAGTATGAAAGTTTTCTTGAATTGACGGTGATTTCATTTTAATGTAATAAAATACGCTAAAAACGCTCGAATACCTGCAATTTCCGCTACTATTATAGTTCACTCTGAGATGCAAACAGTTTCATTTCTAATGCTCTGAAGACAGCCGCAGCTAAAATACGCCAGCAAAGCTCCCGATAGCAGAGCATAAAATTGCATCAAATGAACGCATCGTTAATAACAGCATTTAAGATTGGATATTGGAATGGAGCGCAACAACTCGCACCTAAGCTGCATAATAAAATAATAAACTCCACGAGGATCGCTACAACACATGCATTAGCAACACAACACTGTAATATGAGCCAATACAAATTCAGGGTGTCTTAAAAGGCAGAGGGTAATTTTGCAATAATTTGAATGTGGGCTTTCATCAGACCAAAAATGTTGCATTTTCTGCCTCAATTAACTACACCAGCAGTGATTGCACTGAAGTTGATTTGAAGAAATTTGAAGCAAAATTTGCGTTTGTAACTTGTGTGATTACAAACCAAGAGTATCCGTAACTCCTCCAGTTGCAAATTTTTCAAAATAGGCAAAATAGGACTACAATTACAAGTACATACCTGTATTCCAGGGGCAAAATTTACAAGTAGTTCTATTTTACATAGTTTCACATTTTACCAATAGGATATAATAAAAAATTCCAGATAATCTTGTAGAACTGTGATACGTACGACGGTAATGAAAGCTGTGGCATAGGCGTAACTTTACTGATACGTACCTCAGTATCATTATATGTATATACGACCAAGACACCATAGTAGCAGAGTGGTTGTCAGCAGGCATTCTAAGTTCTGACAGTGGTAAAGGAGTTTAAAAATACTTCACAGCGCAAACATCTCTAACGGAAGAGCTACTGCCTTACGGTGAGATCATTTTAAACACAGTTCTTGAATTTCAGTAGCGATAAACCAAGAAGCCTATTTTTCTGTGGGAAAATGCTCATACAATACATAGGAGAAAAAACACAACGGTACCTCTAATATTTTGTTGTCGATGTGAGGTTCGAGGTCAAATAATAGAAAAATGAACTAAAAAACCATAAAACTATAATCTAAAGACATTTCCTTCATATTCAGCGACTAAAACAAACTAAAATGAAGCAGTAAGTAAATGTAGCAACTTCTAAAACAATTAAATACCATAGCCAGACAAATCACTGTCGCTGGCCCCCTGCATTTCTGTATTGAAATAAAGAGGCATAACAAACCCAGGTGTAGTGTGTGCAGTGCAGAACGAGCTCTGGATGTCCGTGATCAGAGCATTCTGTACAGCTCAAGACAGGCACCTGTAGGGGAGGTATCGTACTGGCCTCCTGTGCCTACCTCATTATTCGTCTCCTGTGCCTGTCTGCTGTGCCTGTCTCCTGTGCCTGTCTGCTGTGCCTGTCTCCTGTGCCTGTCTCCTGTGCCTGTCTCCTGTGCCTGCCTCCTGTGCCTGTCTTCTGTGCTTCAGTAACCACAGCAAGTTCCTAAACGATGCTATCGCTAGCACCCGCCACATCTGACTGCTGCATGAGCCGCCTAGGTGCGGCGTATATAATTCCATTCTATAAAATAATGTCATTATTCCACTGCATAATAATACACAGTTTGTTGCTTGCTTGATCCGTTCGTCTGTCACGCTCTTAAGGATTTAGATAAGAGGAAATTCGGTAGAGTATACATTTTATTCTATTTGGATTACACTTCCCAAAAATTTATATTCAGCACTGAATTTCACTTCAATTTATTTTTATCTAGATTAAACCTTCAAGTAACAGAGACATCAAAACTTGCTTTTGCGTACGGGTTACCTGGTTGATAGGCAGCTAGTGGGTACATCAGAGACTGGTTCACTGCACTCAGCAGGTGTGAGTGAAGTGATGACACTTCTCTGTGAGCAGCTGACGAGCTCAGGTGAGTGGCAATGGATGTGCATGTGCTGTAGAATGTACTACGGACACAAGTACAAATTTTGTCACATATTCCAACAGCAGAACCTCATAAAAATGAAGACTTCATGCCACATGTACTGCATGGACAATCTTGATGTTTTCATCGTGGTCAGTTGAACACAGAGCGACTGTCAATTTTTCATGGTCTTCAAATAACTGTATATGTAGGCCTATTATCTTCATTTACTAGAAATAATATTTCATTTTAAAAACGCTAATGTTAATCACATATTAAAAACAGCCCAATTTTACACCTATGAACTTAGCTCAAAATGTATAACTCAAAGTTAGAGCTAATTACGGGTTGCAAAACCTTTTACAGAGGAATTGCTTCGACCAATCAAATGATTAAGAAACTGAAAAAGTATTTTTTTGATATTCGAAACGAAATCCACCAATGAAAATTTGTAGGAGTAAATGCAACCTAACAAGGAGATCAATAAAACAATTTATGAGAAGGTTGAATCGTTTACTCGAAATCGTGAACGCGAATGAATGCTGAAACTCATCAACGTTTCAGGTATTCAGGTGAACCAGATTTATGGCACACGGCTCCTTCAAGTCGGACTAAGAATAAACAAGCGTTAGAGTAGAAATTGGACTATTATTTGCAGCTAACAATAACATTGATTCTAAAAATCTTTGTTATTTGTTGAGCTGAATAGCTCCAAGACTCCTACGGCTACGTCTAGAAACAACATATTTAAATATCAGAAAATATGCTAACATGCTTCCTTAAATCGCGTACTAGTAATATTAAAAAAACCTAAAAGGAACACACATTTTATTTGTACTGTTGTTTTGTACTTCCCTTGACAAACTCTTTCCAAATAATTTGGTTTAAAAATCCTATTTCTGTATTCTTTATTCTAATCAGAAGTGTCTAGTAGAATTTATGCTAGGAGACAGATTTCTTTAGTGAATTTCTATTACTCTTTCCGCCACAACAACATTAATAATTGCTTGACTGCGTGGGTGTTGTTATTGTCCTATGGAAACAACCATCATTAGCGGTCGAAAAATTAAGAATAATGGTATAGAAGTTAACCAAAAAAATTATACATACAGTATGTAGTTGTGCAATGAATAAGAATGAACAAAGCTTTACGACGAGAGAAGTTTCGGAAGGAGAAGAATTATTTGTATCAAGTCATCCCATAAGTTCTGTCCG
Organism: Trinorchestia longiramus; assembly: GCA_006783055.1. Classification (NCBI taxonomy): domain Eukaryota; kingdom Metazoa; phylum Arthropoda; class Malacostraca; order Amphipoda; family Talitridae; genus Trinorchestia; species Trinorchestia longiramus. The sequence goes on from VCRD01001804.1 coordinate 107,025, forward strand.
AACTTTCATTCATGAGGCACCCACTTTCCAAGTTTAGGAACTTTTCCAAGTTTTTGAAGATGATGATGAACAGTTGTATGGTTTGAACTGAGATCCAATGCCAATTCTTCAGCTGATAAAGCAGGATTTTCTTCAAGCGCTACTTCAAGAAGCTTTTCATCAAACTCAACTGGACGTCATCTTCAAGGGTGAAATCTCCAACTTTGAATTTCGTAAACCATCTTCTGCAAATTTTTTCATTCACACATTCCTTTCCATAAACTGATTGAATGTTTCCAGCCGTTTTGGTTGCTGAGTTTCCTTTCTTGAACTCATGAAGCATTATGTGCCTCAAATGATTCTTGGGTACTTCCATGTTAGCAGGGTTTTAATCAAACAAAATTCAATTTTTTGTTCTCTGAAATAAAATTTGACCAGTTTAAATGCACCTAAACATAAAAACAATGTTCAGCTCCATTAGACATTATAAAATACTCTTTAAATTTCGTTCAATTTAAAGAAAAGTAAAATTCGGACAGAACTTATGAGATGACCTGAAAATTCAAAAGTAGGGTGGTCAAGTAAACCTGATCCGACTAATTAAAAATACTCTTTGATTAGGTGATTTATGTTTGGGTATCTTAAATACTGAGATCAAATGAACGGTTTTTAGTTTTATCAAATTAAAGTAATTTGTTCATACTCTTGTGATAAACATTAAATTCAATGACTGCGATGAATGAAGAATTCCGCATGAGAGCAATAATAACTTTTCACGTTGTCACTCAAACTAGATTTAAACAATGGGACTACATGAACGAGTCTGTATACAACAATATCTTTTGATTCGATAACTTTTAAGTAATTCAAACCCTATGATCAAAAAAATGTTTTCGAGGGAAAGACGGTTTGACAGGCTGAAGGAAGCTCGACTGCAGCTGCAGACTTTGCGTAGTTTTAAATCAACGTCCCAGAAAATCACAATTCGAATATCAATCAAGAGTCTGCACGTTTATTGAAAGCCTCAGAACCAATTACAGTCAGTGTTAAGTTTTATTTTGTCCCCACTACGCGCCTCGTCCGACTGGGAATGAATGTTAGTAAATGATTGATCTAAATCATGGTTTATCTTCTAAAATTGGCAGATAATTCTACAGTAAATCTAAGGACTAACACAGGTTTAATAAACGGTAAAGCCATTATTTAGAACGTACAATTCAATGAAATTTACTCTCACATCATTTACTGTCAATGAGATACTGGTAATCAGTATTACAGATAATCTTAATTTACTCTCCCAGCATTTACTGTCAATGAGATACTGGTAATCAGTATTACAGATGATCATTTGAAATCACGAATGATATTAAAGACAAACGGTCAGTGTGGTACTATTAGAACTATGGTACTATGATTGGTACTACAGTATTATGATAAGTACTACGGTACTATGATTGGTACTGCCGTACTATGATAAGTACTGCAGTACTATGATAAGTACAGGGTGGCGCATAAGTAACGCACCCTTTTAAAAAATTAATAATAAATAAACTATGAAAGGTATAACGATGGGGATAATTGCAAACGATAGAGGAACTCTTAAAGTATATTTACATGTCGTATCCTGTCTACAGATACCCAGTGTATATTGCGGTAATACTTTATTTATTATTAATTTTTTAAAAGGGTGCGTTACTTATGCGCCACCCTGTACTACGGAAAGTAAGCCGTACTTAACTGCCATTTGAAATAGCGCTATATGGTAATGAAAGGTAGTAATGATAAGCTGGATGCTTCCATTAATATAGCAGGATTAATTTATAAACTATTAATGGCATACAGAGTTTTCATAAAAACTGCATGCATTTTAAAAAAGTCATGCATTTTAAAAAAGTGAATGAATGAAGTACACATTATGTGGACACATTCTATAAGCAAGTTCACAGATTTTTTTTATGAGTCTGCAGGAAGAAAATACACATTCGATTAGGAGCGACTTCTCTGTTCATGAGGCTGTTAAATTACTAGTAAGAATTAATAAATGGAACGTAAATTGTGTTTTTATACTCGTACTATCAACATTTACCCCACTCAAGCTGAACATAACCTTAGCAAAATAACACGTAAAATAATTTTTACTCGCCAATCCCATGAGGAAACTAAGTTCTTTGTTATCCAGAGGTGCTATAGCCTTCAGAATGAAAGGATTATTACGCGTTTCGTGCGGAGACTTTCACCGTAAAAAATTCGATAGCAAACGACTCGTTTGAGTCACTGCGCTTGATGAGGCTACACCAGGGCACACAAAAACTTCAGATGCAGCGATAACGAGCAGTTCTGAACACAAAATTTCGAAACAAGAAGCCGCTTACCATACAACGTGCAACTCTGTGCTCACAAAGTAGGTTTATTTGTTCTTGGTAGGCAATAAATACAATATTTCATCGGATCGAAAAAGCACGCTGGAGACGCTAAAACACGAGAAAAATAAAAGCCCCATACGACGAGTAGCAGCAAAATTATTTTAGCCAAATTAAGTGTGGTTTCCCATTCATCACACATCGAAAAAAAAAGATATGATCGGTCAAGCGTACTCGGGAGCGATAAATTAAGCTTCCCGAAAGGGCAACTGAACTAAAATGGCGAGGGGTAGCCATTAAAATATGGCATCTTAATTGGCCATGCAGTTTAGAGCAGCGATTTTGAGCCTGAGTATATTGACTGGGCTGACTGTAAAGGAAGAAAATACATTTTCTTACTAAAATGTCTGATTAAAAGCCTCACCTTAACTTTATACGCAACATTTATAATTCCTCGTTTCCAACCAACTGGGATATTTACCAGAACTTGAGACGCGCACAAGTACTCAAATAGAAAAGAACAGTGATTCCCAAAAAAAGCCTGAGGATCGAAAGCAGCTGAAAAGTCAAAGAAGTATTTTTGTATCCGCCAATTTTCGCTCCAAAATCACTGAGCATTCTGCGCTTAAAGGAACCTTTTTTTGCGTCACAAAGTGCTTATAATTTTGCACCACAGCATCGAAATCTCTGCTAGAAAAAACACGCATTTTTCCTAAGAGTGTCGACCTTTAGGGGTGAACAGAGGCTCTGCGCCTCAGGTTCATAAAGTCAAGGAAAAAATATGAGCGACGACGTACTTGTACAGGTCCGTGTACTGGCAGCCAACCTGTGTGCTTAGTACGATGGAGGTTGAGTTGCACATCACATGAATATTTTAGCAGCCGCTGGACTTGTTTGTCGGCACACAGGAAAAAAACAGAATATCAAACTGTAACTTAATAAATAAATACAGGCTACATCGGCACGGCAGACTCTACACTAAATAATATACTTCTACCGTCTAACTTCAGCTCACCGTTAACGAATATTCCCTCATTTTTTGTATATTACGGTTGAACATACGTCATTTAACGGAAATCACCGTTAATAAGTCAGTTGCTTTTCTTGGGCTCTGAAAGTTTGTAACTAAAATTTTTCCCGATTTATTGCATACAAAAGCAAAAATGGTTAATATTCATGTACTCTTAAATCAACAAGCTCTTTTTCTTTGTCGTAGGTGTTCGTATCTTGTCATCATTATCGAATTCGAATGACCTGCGCTTGATGAGTATAATAACAAAAATCGATCATTTCTTACACTGGCTATTGCTTCGGATGTTCACCGGGATTTTATATCAGAAAATCAGAGTTATTTCACCACTTGCTTTCATACCATGTTCAGGCTATGTTTTGTCACATGCACTTTGAAGACTTTTTTCCAGAGGCGCTACGATCTACACAAAATTACAGAAAAAAAACAAAGCTGGCGTATATTTTGACCCATTCGAGGCCAAAAAAACACGTTTTTCAAAAGAATATCTGTCCGAAACCTAATCAAGTTCTCGAAATTAATTGAATTTTGTTGCAAATTCCTAGTCTGTGAATTCCTAGTCGCGGAAGAAAACGCACGAACAGTGGAATTCTAGTCATGACCATTTTCATCAATGCATCGAATTTTGTTCCATATTCATACTGTAAGAAAACAGACAGCGCTTTAGTCATAACCATGTTCATCGAAACCATGTAGGGTCTCCCAACTTGTCTGTTTCAGACTTCCTGTACTAAAACAGGGATCCGACAGCTCTTCTCTATAATCACACATCGATTTGTGCCCACTCTCGTCCCGAAAACGACGAGTTTCTCGCTGCCGCTGTAGAATAAGCTTTTGAAGTTTATTTTTAGTTGATCTCTGTACCAACACCGTAGATGTTTGCGTTTTGAAACTCAGTGCAGTTCTCATACCAAGCATGTTTGTTAGCTAAGAAAATCGAAGCTGCGTGGTCATGATCATTAAAATACACTACATGAAGACGTTATTTAACTTGAATTATCTATTGGTAACGATAACATTATTGGTAAACATGTTTTTCCAGCACGTCAACCATAGACTACAAATTTTGACATTTCCTATGAGAATTTATATTTTCACTGAAACAACAAATTTAACACCATGCATGAGCGCCCAAATGCATGCATAACATGAGCTAAAATTTAGGATGAAGCACTTCAAAAAAACCTTTTGAAATAGTTACGGCCAAATTCTGAAAAGTTTACTTCGACTTTTGTACGTAGGTATTACTAAAGTTTCGAAGTGTTCACTATGAGACTGCAGCCTCTAGACGTGTCCGTTGAATACCCACTCACATATCAGACATGCAAATTATAAACCTATAAGAACTGTATTTTTGTAGTTAAATAATAGTCATTGATAAGCCTAAATATTTCGAATAAAAAAAATTGCATTACCACTTAATATCGTATTTTTCTACTTCACCAAAAGTCATACGCACGGATTCTGGGTCAGAGAAGCAAAGGCATGGACCATTTACTTCAGCAGGATGTGAAAGTAAATAAATCCATTAGAAACGAGGTGAGAAAAAAGAAAGACGAGCTCTCTCCCGGCATCAATCGATGTAAATTTTAAGGAGCATGTCTATAAGTGCGCCCTAATAAGTGGCACGTCAGGTGAAGAAGAACAATGAGCTCGCCGTTCGAGGAGTTGCATCGCGTAATGAACTTAGTAAGAAAGCGTCGCGAGTGACAGTGTGTAATTGACAGCGCATGATTTACAGCAGCACTTGTGACAGGGACAAAAAGCTACGGCGGCGACAGTCATTGCTTAATGCACAAAATTAACGATGCAAAATGATCGCCCGCGGGTACCAGTAGGGACTAGAGGACGCAGTGTCTCCTCATTATTTATAGGTGCCATTATCCCAAAGAGCTCCTTAATAAAAGCCCTCCAAATTAACTTCGTTGGAGCGACCCAAGAAGCGTCTCCTCTTGCGAGACAGTCTCGAAAAAATGCCTCCTTCGAAATTCGAGAGGCATGGCAGATTGAAACGAAGCATCTAGTGTTCTGAAAATACTTGCAAATTTGAAAGGTACGCCTGACTAGAAAGCACTACCTCATTAACTCAGGGTTCTTCAGAATTAGATCAAGAAGCAGCCACAAAATGCCTCTTGTGTAGCGCACTGGAAGACACAGCGCACGTTCTATCTTTAGAGCAAAGATTTTTGCCCATTCATACTTTCAGAACTTGCGTATTTTGCAAATTGATATTGTTGAGTACTGTTTCAAAATTTTAAAACAGAAAGTGTCACAAAGACAAACACTTGCACTTGCTGCGAATGTTATGATCAACTGATAATACACCTTTTTCATTGAGCAGTGATTCTTCATGAATGTTTGTCATTTCAAATGATGGCGAACAAATGCTTAACATAAACACTAACCCATGATTTGTGTGAAGGAGTACGGGTGAGATTTGGATGGTTTCCAAAAAAAAGCGCGTAAACGAACTAGCACTGCAGGTTGCCGTAAAAGTACTAACTCGTTTGGACCTGCCTTTGTAACTTTGATCGCATTGCCTTTTCTGGAGGCAGTAACTTAGGTAATTCATTTTAGAAATGAGCGAAAATGTTAACTGCCTTAGGAGCAAGAGAGAGAGTTGATTAATGCGCATAAATTTACTTAATTAGCGAGACCGAAGAATGACTGTGCTGTAGAGTAACTTAAAAGTGTTGGCTGCAAGTGCTACTACACAGCTACACTTGCGATTACATATTTTTCTGATTCAACGGAAGTCACAGAGAAACTCCTATGGTTGGATACACGTGAAAATAGACAGAGCATCGAAAATGACGATTTCTTTAGTCACCAGAAGTGGCACCAAACGAAAATTACGCCAGCCCGTACAACTTCCGGCGCCAAAGCTACATATTTCCAATTCTGACTCTCACCAGTGTTAGTGAAGTGTGAAAGTATAATAGAAATAGTTTTATACATACGCCAAAACAACAGCGTTTACATAATATACTACTCCTCAACACCAACCAATTCTAACCTTTCTGCACTGCACAAGGAGGATCACAACAATGAATTAGTCACATAAATCTGCCCAGTAAAAACCTGTGTCACTCTCAAGAGAAATAGACTGTATTCAAATTAAATAATTTTTTTTACCAGTGTACCAGTATTTCGAGATCATATTTTTGTGCAGTTGTTGGAGTGCTTCACCATTGGAGGAAAGCTGAAATTTTAACCCTTTGCGTAGTATAGTGTAGTGTTTCATAGTAGTGTTACCTCATGTGTTGCCTCCAGCAAATCTGATGTAATGTGAGCACCACGAGTCATTGATGCCTAGTATCTAGGGGATCAGAAGTGGTGTCTAGAGACACCTACAGCTGTCTCGTAATGCTTGCTGTGTTCCGTGCTTTGATATACAGCAAAAGTTGAGGCGGTAACTAGTTACTGTCGTCAGACAAAGGACACTGTAATCACTGCATCTGGCTTAACTTTGAATGACAAAATGCTAGTCTAAATTTTCTGATAGTTCCCATTACCTTGGTGAGCGCCAAGTTTTTAAGACATACTGAAGGACGGTCCTATTCAATAGACATTGCTGGGGGCTTAACCTTACAAAAACGACCAACACAAAACGGTACTTGTTGTTGAAGTGAAAATTGCTCCCCAAAAAACTGTATGAAAAGTTACAAATCCTGACACAGAAGTGCCAGGAATGAATAGCAAATCTCCAGACGCAGAAAGCGAAGGCTAATCCCTGTA
>VCRD01001805.1:0-22854 GCA_006783055.1 Trinorchestia longiramus
GCCTGTGGGTTAAACCTAAATTGTGCCTGTGGGTTAAACCTAACTTGTGCCTGTGGGTTAAACCTAAATTGTGCCTGTAGGTTAAACCTAACTTGTGCCTGTGGGTTAAACCTAACTTGTTTGTGGGTTAAACCTAACATCACCAGCTTGGTCGACTGGTGAGCGAATATGCTTGCGAGCGGGAAGACCCGGGTTGGAATCCCGCTGCCGACATGGTTGACGCAGCTGGAAATACGGCATGGGACTTGGGTAAAACAACCGAATAATTATCGAAGTAATTATCCGACTCAAGAATGGGCCAGAAGGTTCGTTCCTATAGCCTCATTCTATTCTATTCTTATATGCAATTTAGCTGAACGTATTAACGTATAATAGAATACAAGAGAACGATGGGGATACTTAACAGTGTATTAAAAACTGAACGTATTAATGTGTAATATAACACAGGAGGGCACTAGGGGCACTAAACAGTGGACATAAAAACTAAATTTACTGACGAAGAACTATACAGGTACTACATAGCGTACATAAAAAAGTAACAATGTTAATTAGAATACAGGAACAATTTTCGTACATAACTGAACGTATTATCGTGTCGTAGAATACAGGACAATGTATGTGCTAAAGAGTATGAAGAAAATGAAGAAAAAGAAAGCAGTGCTCACCCGTAATTGCTGAATTTGATTCATGAAGCCTGCATTGGTGGACTGGAGGGTGCAGATTTCTTGCTGCAGCTCAGACACACTCTGTTTACCGAGATCCAGTTCTACCTGCAGCCGCCGCACCAACTCCGTACGTTCTGCCTCCTCTGACACTGCAACAATCAACGCACATGAAAATAACTACGCATGGAAAAAAACTGTGGAGGTATATTCCTCGATTCAATGAATTTTTACCACTCTACGTCAATATCATAAAATGACACGCGGTATTGAGAGACCTGTTAGAACACTTACTTGCAGTTAATTTCAATTGCGCTAGAAAGCAACCCACAACTATTTATTTCATGAAGTCTGATGCTATTACTTTATAGCACCCTGATGTTTGCGTTCCTTAATTTTAATAGCTCCATTCTTTCTATGTCTGTAAGAGTATTATGTTGTAGAGTAAATACAGTTCGAGGAAACAAATATTCGTACACGATAAAATTCTCTATTTATTAAATTTCTAAATAAGAAAAATGGGATATACTGATGCTATATTTGCACACACACACATGCATAAACTAAAAATATGCAAAAGAAACGAATAAATTGTAGTAAATAATGAATTTATAGAAAATTATAAATATTGAGGAATTAGAATTCAAAATTCGTACTGAACAAATTTCTGATTCTAAATGACACAAAATGCTATTTGGATAAGGTTTTTGTTACTAAAACTTTCTCGTTTGTTCCAATAAATATTTTCAGTAGTCATCTTGATATGTCAAAAAACTAGCTGGCTCATTTAACACGAAAAAATCATGCAGTAGTGTCGTGATAATGGTGAAAGGTGAAGAACTCACAATTTCGTGAAAACCTTCATCATTAAACAGTGGTAAGCTGACAATAATTACAGGAAAATATCCGAGAACCTTCGAATTCCATTTTCTACCATTGCGCCATTTATTAAAAGATACAAGATATCAAGAACTGCTGAAAACAAAATAAGATCTGGCGCATCAACGCAAGATTTCCCCTAGATTCTTAAAAAAATTCAAACGAAGAATCGAAAATAATGCAATGATCACCAGAAACGAGTTACAAGAAGATTTATTAGGTTCAGGGACTAGTGTTATACTACGAACTCTCAGCAAAAAACTTCATAGAGATCAACTGAAGTTACGCTCGCCTAGAAAAACTCTACTATTGACTAAAAGACATAGAGATGCCCGTTTAAAATTTGTTTCTGAACATAAAAATGCACCCGATACATTCTGGAAAAATGTTCTATGGACAGACGAGTGGAAAATTGATCTGTTTGGACGAAATTCACGTAGCCATGTTTGGAGAAGAGATGGTACAGCCTATGCGCCGGAGAACACAATTCCTACTTTAAGGTTTGGAAGTGGCAACATCATGATACGAGGGTGTTTTTCTACAAATAGCACTGATAATTTACAAGTGATAGATAGTAAAATAAATACAGAGATGTACCAAAATATTTTGAACAATAATTTACTTGAATGCGTAGAAAAGTTTCAACTCCATGAGGGTGGGTTTTACAACAGGATAACCATCCTAAACACCCGACGAAGTCTACCAAAAAATGGAATGTTAATCACAATCTAAAATTACTAGAATGGTCAAACCAGTCTTCAGTCTTGAACCTTATTGAAAATTTGTAACCTTAGTTAAAAATTAAAATTCATTCATGAGCTCCAACGTACATTCCAGATTTGAAAATTTGTAAAAAGGAATAGGAAAAAATTCCCAAAGAAATATGTAAATCATTGATTCAAAATAAGATTGATTGAATTCAAACTGAATAACGTTTATGCTACGAAGTATTAAATCAGAATTATCCATTATTTATGTTCTATACGAATACTTTTTTCACCACTAAATATTTACAATTGTATATGAATTCATTATTTATAATAATTCATTTGTTTCTTTTGCATATTTTTAATCTATGTATGCGTGTGCAAATATAGTATCGGTATATATAATTTTGTTCTTCAAAAATTTGATAAATAAAGAGTTTTAACATGTACGAATATTTGTTTCCCTCCACTGTAAGTATCTACGCCAGTATGTACTTCGTACATAATACACAACCACATCGATTACGCACAACTTTTCCATCAATAAGGTAGTAGTTTATTAAAAGATACTTAGAGAAAGAGTCATCTTACTTGTTCATCTTCCAAGACGTTGTTGTATAATTAAAATAGAAGTGCCACCCACATAAGTTGAAAGAGATGAACCTCTTTCCTGAAGACAATCATTCATTGAGCGTACTGGCATCGTTATTTACCCGACCTTTACGATGATTCAAGGTCAAGACAATTTGCTTGAGCTCAAAGATTCACCAATTAGTTAAAAGTACTAAGATAAGTAGGCACAGAAAAAAAATCTGATGACAGTAGGGAAATATGAAAAGAACACGTAAACCTGCTCCAAAGCGGAGAACAAGAAAAGAAGAAATGAGGCCCACCCGACCATGCAGCGAGATCAAAACGTAGTTCAGTTAAATAACCTGCCTCTGAAACAACATAGCTCACGCCGCTAGTATTGCAAGTGCTCTACTTAAATTCCTGTGTTATTGGGTCATACGAACTTCAAACTGATTATTTTGTAAGTGTGTGCTGAGCTTGATAACTTTATCACGCAAGTCTAACAGGTAAAAATTTGTCGTGAGTAACAGTTCTTCCAATTAAAGAATAGCCTTGAATATCTTCAAAATAGAGTATTGTAATGGTACCTTCCTGTATGCATTTTTGTGAGTGTTTTTAACGTTAAGGTAACCATAATGACCTGAGATCTAGTAGACTCAATACTCTGTTCTAAACCTGAGTAAAACAAAAAGACCTTACACTTGATCTGCTCGAAAGTAGAGTACTTGGCTGTGAGGCTGCGGAGACTGTCTTCCAACACCTGACACTCGTTGGTCCGATCCCGCACAAGCTGTTCAGCACTGAGCATACCTGCCTTCATCTGAAAATTACGTCGGCAACATTATAAATGACAAGTTTCACTGCTTGAACTCTCTCTACTGTACGCATATCCTAGGTGATATTGAGCAATGTACTTCATCATGCGTGACGTGGTTAACAATAAAGTTAAAACATTGAACTAAAAATTCAATCACCTTTTCGACGTCAGCCTCAGTGGCTTCAAGCCTCAGTGAAACTCTTTCATGCTCCTCTGAAGTGAGCGCGAGTGCACGGCGTGTCGAGTCCAGCTCCAGCAGCGAGTCTGAGTACTGGCTACTCAGATCGTCCAGTTCAACTCGTGCCTCTTTCAGCCTTCAAAAAGTAGAGCGAAGGTAAGCACATCAAATTATTTGGTTAACAATACAATACTTTATCAAATTCAAGACTAAAATCATAGGATAGACGGCATGAAAATTGCACTTTGTGTCCTACATGATCAGGAAACGAACATTTCTCAATACATGTGATATATTCGATGTATACAACAATCCTGCACTGCTCAGGAATCATTTTTGTTCTCATAAAGCTGTTTATGTTTTCAACAATGATTTCAGTTCTTCTATCTAAACCACAATATATACAATACATATTCAACCCTGTTGATATGATATACCGTCGTGTTCACAGAATTAAGGTTAACTTGACTTGCTGTGAACACGACAGAAGCGAGAGGTACCATCGGTATCAAAACGGTTAATTACGAAACTACGAACTTATTTTCATTAAGAATAAAATTGGGGCACCCATTGTAACAAGTCTTGAAAAAGGTTCAATCTCACCCACACCCAAAATTCTGTTATTTTAGGAAGTAAAGGAGATAACTGTTGAATTCCTATCTCGATTCTAAAGTAAGCGATCATATTTTCTAACTTATATTTCGAATACTTCAAGTAAATTTTATACGAAGCATTAACACTACTTCTTAAACTACGTAGACCACAGAATTGTATTCACCCACTTTCTGATTTAGTGAATGGTTGTGACAAATCATGATTCCCCATATCTCGCCTCATAGGGATATAGGTATATAAAAGGCGAAATAAATACAACACTCCTTCAACTCTCATAACAATCCTCTTAATAATAAATCAGCCGTGTATCCGCCTACAAACCTCATAATAATATTAAAATATAGGAAGCACTTACTTCATCGCATGATCTGCTTCAACATCTTCAAGTTCAGCCATGAGCTCTACTATTTTCTTTTCCAAACGCTCGATAGTCCCCGTCTTGTCAGTAAGCTTTGTGTCGAGTTCAGCCAGAGTCTGTTCGTTCGTGGTACATTGCAGACGCAAAGAACATGCCTTTGCAGCTTGTTCATCCTTCAAAGCTTTCAGGTCAAGCAGCTCTGCAGCGTGCATGTCTTTAAGGCACAGCAACGCTGTCTCAGACTCCCTGCGGCACTGGGAAAGCTCTTCTTCAAGAGCACTGTATTTATTGTCGGCCTCTGATATTTTCTCTTCAATATTAGCAAGAGCTTTAACCTTGTCCTGAAGTTGAGACTTTAGGTCGGCCTCTGAAGTTTTGTGGGAAGCGAGCATTGACTGTAGGTCGCTGACTAACTCGGTTTTTGTGACGATCTTAAAGAGAAATGAATAAAATTACGTTTCAAATTTTAAGAGAGGCTACATTCAGAAAAAAGTGTGACATTCACAAAATATCATCATTGAAGTGACATGGAATACCATAGCCTTTACCCCTAAAATTAGGAGGATAAAAAACAAAAGTAAACTACCTGCACTCTATACCTACTGTCACACACCGCACCATAACTATACAGTCAGCCAGTATTTTCCCTTGAGCTACGAGAGCTTTGAACCTTCATTAACTAACCCCACAATGATGAAAACACATTTGGTAGTGATGAATGAACTACCTTTTAAAATATCTAGTAATTTTTTGCCCTAAAAAATATATATTTTATCCTTGATAGCACAATATAACGTTATATTTATTTGTAGTTTTTACTATTCATATGCAAATTTTTACCCACTTAATTCATGTGTGAGCGCATATACAACGTACACACTAGGCCAGGAGTGGGCAAACTTTTACAAAGTGAAAATGAAAAGCCTGATGGATGAAAAGGCCACACGTTTTAGCTCGGGCATTGCTCTTTAAAATAATACGTCATTCAGACAGAATGATTAACAAAAACAAACCAATTCAGATTCCAACACAAGTTATTTAATTAGGAAAAATGACCAGGCGACCCAGGGCCGCAGTTTGCCCACCTCTGCTCTAGGCGGTCGGCCGCAGAAGAATAACCCTTACTTGAGCTCACCAGCCCTCCTATATACCTGCGGGCCACGCATAACAACTACTTCTTAGTAGGCAACTCAAAGCAACCCAGCCGGTAGTACTGCTCTAGAACTCGTGAACGAGATTCCTCGTTCAAAGACCAATACCTAGCAAATGAGCTTCAACATTGATAAAAGTTCAGTAATGCACGTTGGTGCAAATAACCAGAATTTCCAACACACGATAAATGACATACCCATTGAAGCAGTACAGCAACAAAGAGATCTAAGTGTCACTGTCATTGAAAATCTCAAACATAACAAACAAGTGGAAAAAAGCGTCAAAAATGTGAACAGGATTCTTGGTTTCATTGCACGAAACTTTGAATACAAATCAAATAACACAATATAATCGCTCTCCAAAGCGCTCATCCAGCTACATTTAGAATATACAGTGCAACTCTGGTCTTCTACCTTGCGAAGATATATTAATAAAATGGATAAAATTCAGTGTAAAGCAATGAAAATGATTCCAGCACTTCGCAATCTCAGCTACGAAAGATGTCGAACAGCTTGAACTTTCCCCCTAGAATAGAGAAGACTGTGAGGACAACTTATTGAGACCTTTAAGTATCTCAACGACCTTAACGATGTTACCTTAGAAGGGCTTTTCGAAAGAGACGGTAACGTACGAACCAGAAATAACGTGCATAATCTAATACTGAGAAACTTCAAGACATCCCATGCTATTAACTTCTTTCCCGTTAAAATTGCCGAAACTTGGAACTAGCTGTCCGAAAACATCGTTCCTGCTGGCACTGTTAACACATTCAAAAGTCGTCTTCACAAATATTGGATTACACATCCCTCAGTTTTGTAACATACTGATTCTATGTACGTAATTCACAGGGCCAGTGTATGATTGTGAAAAATGCGCGTGACTGAAGTGTCGATGCATGAGTGAAGTAAGTGTATGTGACTGAATTGACTTACGGTGGTTAAGGTGTACGTGCATGATTGATGCCTTTACTTTAGACGGCATGGGACTCGGGTATCCACCCAAGAATATTCCGAACGGCTCATTTTTATTGCCTTATTCTATTCTTATAAGTTTTATAAACAATATGCAGTGCTCCCTCACTCATCACGAGTGTTACGTTTCAGGACCACCTACGATGTAGGGACGCTATACAGGGTGTCTCAAAAAAATGTACTCACCCTTTAACCGTTGCTAACATGCTGTCTTCATTGTGTTGCAGGTGTGAGGTTCAAACCTTTGCGAACATGATTCTTTAATCACATTTAATCATGTTCGCAAAGGTTCAAACCTCACACCTGCAACACAATGAAGACAGCATGTTAGCAACGGTTAAAGGGTGAGTACATTTTTTTGAGACACCCTGTATTTATTTTAATATTACTTCATCAGGTGGTGCAGTACCTGCATCTTCAGCATGAGACGTAGCAATTTCTTCAGGTACAGGTACTTCCGCTAAAGGCGTTGAGATCACAGACATCTTCCTGTGAGTTATGAACAAGGTTATGGGGGAGTTGCTGGTGCTGCTTCTTTGCCTGGGTTAGCATTGTTTTGTACGCTGACATACAGCTGTCAATGGAATTCCTGAACTGCAACGGACGAAACCATATTCGTATCCCTATCTTCAGCAAGTTGAAGTTCTCGAGCTTTTCTGTGCAAGGTTGCAAGACGTTCAAGCATTAGGTCAACCTCCTCCTCCTCCTCCTCCTCCTCCTCCTCCTCCTCATCTCGTTGTTCTTCTTCTTCCTCCTCTTCTTCACTTGCTGACTTGGTCAGCTCGTCAAGGTGCACATAAAGCAGATCATTCACGTCTTCGCCAGTCATATCACTAAAATCCTCTTCACCCAGTATTTTTGCCAGCCTCACAGCTTTATCGACTGCGGAATGAATTTCATCGGAGAGAATCCCTTGTAATCGTGCGTCACTTCTGTCCACAATTTTTTCCAGCATGCGTTCAAACTCAATTTTCATCTGATTCGTGAGTTTTATGATTTATAATATTCTTTAGTGTTAGAATTAATGTTTTTAATGTAATTTTATACATTTTGTGATTATTTAATGAAAAATTCATCAAATGGATACATTACTGTACAACACGTACTATGTATGGGCAGAACGAGTACCGCAAAAACTAGCGAAACAACGAAAATACCGCGATAAATATTTTACATTAATATTTTTTGAAAACCCGCAAAATAACGAGTCCACGATAAACGAGCCGCGAAGTATCGAGGGAACACTACTATTGTTTATATATTCAAAAGATAAACAATATCTAGGCTCACCAAAATGACACACTGACGTCTCACTTACACCATCAGGAGAAGATAAAAATCATTCGACCTAACGGCAAAGACAATTCAAGATTCTCACAGCAGAAACAGTTTATTCTGCAGTAACTCAACACCTCTAGGGATAGCACTTGGTTTACCGGATACACTGACGAGGATAAACAGTCGGCACATCACTGAGATAAGTAGCACTTCAAGTTCAAGCTTACTTTCAGACCAGCATTTTTAGTTCTAGGTAGCTGTAGACTTAGCAAAGGGTAGGAATTTAGCAGCTCACCTCTTCTTTGAGCGTCATGATGGTTTCATCTCGCTCGTCTACATCGTAGTCTTTAGCAGCTAGAGATGCGCGTAGTATCAGCACCTGATGCGTCAAAAGCACAATAACATGCAAATGATTACAGTTGCCCGAATAACTGCATTCTTCATATTATTCATACTGCAGGCAAGTCAGTATATACACGGAGGTAATCAAAAAAGAGCTAAAATCCAATTAAGTAGTTCAGTAATCCTACATAGATATCCTCCCGAGAAGCGCTATGATACATGAAAGGACAATTCCCTCTAGCTCAACCACAGACGAGAGAAATTTGTCAATTATATACTAATCCTTAACTCATTTAGCTAATTACCCACACACTGGGCACTTAATTTTAAAAAATCTAAAAATGAGAACTTCTTCAAAAAGACAATTGCACTTGTCATATTAGAACAGAATTGAACTACAAGACAGAAGTCGAGTACCTGGTTTAACTGAGCCTCCGCCTCCTGGCGAAGGTCTAGTGCCTCTCTCCGAGTAGCGCCCAGCTCCTGCGACAATTCCTCGACCTTTTGCTCACTGGCGCTGACCTGCTGACATGTATTTTATAGCAGGATCTACTGATCTCTTATTCAAAAATAACCTCTTAAAAAATATCTGATTCAATTTTTAGAAAAATTTGATGTTAAGAGAAAGCAGCATAATATAGCTAAGCAGCATGCTCTTAAATTGGTAAAGAAGTTTTCTTACAAATAACAGTATTCAGGCAACAGCACAAACATAGGAAAGCAGTCAAGCACCATCAGAAATCCACTAAACCGTTTGCGGCAAGGCTAGGTAATTCTCCCTTCTTCCTCCTGCCATCTCATAGCACGGTTCCTCCTTCCGCAAATCCCACTTCAAAAAGAAAAGAAGATACGAGAACACAACCCAATTGAAATTTCGGTTCAAAAGCGACGTTGCTGCGTCTCTATTGATGTATCCATCTTACCCAGCCATCTACCAACTCTGTCCACCCATAGCCAGGCTTGGTCTACTTCCAGCCCACCTTCCTTGTGTATTTCTCTTCATCATTTTTTCCAAAAAATTCTTCATTATTTCTCTTCACAAACAAAATCACAATTCATCACTTCCATTAACTCGATCCGAAGTCTCTCGTGTTTTTTTCTGAATGAGTAGCTATAGTATAATCGAACTCAATTAGTTAATTAATACCAATTGTCTAAATATAATAATTTTTTTAATTTATTCGCTACCCAAACACCCAGGAAAACGAATTTAGCTCAAATTAAGGTTCCGTTTTCTTACAACCAAAATAACCACCAGATAGACCAGACATGATCAAGACATGTTTTTAAGATAAAACATATCTCCATTTCTAATATAATTGGAGTTCCAACCAACGAGATATGGGTACTTTTAACCAAAATTATGAGGAACATTCGCACATAATCGCGGTAGACAGCACTGAAGGAAAACAGCTGCAGAGGTAGAAGAACGCATTTTGCACCTGAGAAATTCTCGAATTGCACTGAATTCTAGTCCAAAGCTAGGACAGTCTTACTTAGTCCTCTTCGGACCTCAGGTGGTCCATAAGGCAGCAATGAATCTCCCCCATTCAAACCTTCTGGGTGCCATAGCTTCCACTTCATGGTCTCAATATGGAAGCTGGGGCAATACACACCTCATTTTCCCTTTTAAGGAGCTCCTTCTCTAGGAATTGCTGCAACACTTCCGCCTCTCTGAGAGCTACAGTTGCTTGCTGCAACTTCTCCTCCACTGCTTCTCTCTGAGCTCTCTCAGTCGACACGGCACTGCTGCAAGCCTCAACCTCCGACAGCTTGGCTTCCATGGCTTTATACGCTTCTTCTAGCAGGCTTAACTGGGTCACGTGAACAGTAAACAGAAATACAGTAAATGCGACCTTAGCGAGTTATACTATAGTTTATACTGTAGATTTTACAAGTAACTAATGAACAAGAAACAGTTACGTACTGAGCTTAAAAGTGTATGTATCAACAAATAATAAATTAGCCAGTTAACAAATAATAAATCATTTGAATACTAGCACACGAGGCTAGAAAACCGTAAAAATAGTTTTCCAATGCAAAACAATGTCTCAGAAAAGTTGAACTTCAGTACACAGAGCAGGTTCTGTAATACTGGTGATATCTATGATCCATGTTTCAACTCATTTATATACATGAAATTACACTAGTATAGAATTTATTTTTAATATGCATTGTCTAAGCAGTCGCAATACAAACCCATTTTGCAATATAAGATGTGTTATGTCATTAACAGGCCTAATAGAATTGTAGTACGCATACCTAAACAGTGAGCTTGTAGCAAAATATCTATACAAAGAAATTTAGCAATGCAATGCAATGATTCCAATGCATTATAGTATAAGCAATACAGTGGAAAACCAATTTACGTGGTCCAACCCCAGCTGTTCACATTTATACAACAGCTACTCTATTTCAAGGAATGATGAAAACTGTATTAGAAAACGAAAATAACATTTCTTGAAGAACTGTACAAAAGAACGAGGCACATAAACAAAAGCATAAGAAGAACTACTAACATCATTAATTACAAACCATATGTTTAAGTTCGCTACGCATTAAATTCTCAAAAAGTTGCTACTTAATTCACTTAAAACAACATCCAGCTATTAAAAGGTATTGTTTCGATCGATCCAACATAATTATTAAGCTGAAACAACACAAAATAAATCCGGTCACATGATACAAACCTCATGGTTTCGCTGTCTGATCTCTTCTTGAAGAACTGACTCCATCAAGTCCTTTTCTTTAGTGAGCAGGTCAAGTTCCTTAACTTTTTCTTTGAGTGCGCTTACTTCACCCTGGCGCTCAGTGGCCTCTGACTGTAGACGAGACATCTCTGCCTCAAACTCCACTATCTAAAAACAAAGAAAAACGTAAGCTTTACACACCATGAACATTGATGATCTATAATATAGGTAGGTACTTTTATAACACTATTAATTGAAATAAACACAGGTCGAGATTGTATTTCGTGAAAACGCCCGCATCAGAGCTTCCTCTCAAATTAAAACACAGGTAACTTTGAAGTAGAGGTATTTAGAATATAGAAATAACACAATGCAAATTCGAATGTCAAGAGACATATTCCTCACTTTTTCATTGAGCTGGTCAACTTTTTCCTTGAGAGCAGAGAGCTGCAGGCGGTGGGTGTCACGGAGAGAGTCATGCGAGGCGAGCAAGGCATGGTAGCGGCCCAAGAGGGAGGATATTCGGTCTGCAGTGTCTGAAAGATCCTCCTCCTTCTCTTCCTCCACAGAAGGGGTAGTCTTGAACACGAAAAACCAGTAGGCCAAGACTTAGTTGAATACACAGAGGTGCAAATAAATCAAGATAATTTGTACGGGTTGGAACTTTTTAGAATACTGATAATAAGGCAGTTTCCCGAAAAACATACGCATTTCCACAAACGTGAGTCAATTCAGATGTATTTGTCCCGTTCACACACCTAAGATTTGAGTGTAAGTGTAGCAAGGATACTAGGGCAGAGGTACAAAGCAAAGTGACCATGTTGAAGGAAGAGCAGCACCAGTCTCACAGTAATGACAGGTATTGGTCCACTCTAACATGCCTCATTAGGAGCTATCGGTCACCAAAAATATACGGCACACAATAATTATAGAAGCAAACAATGAGAAAAGCAAAATCAATGAAAGACCACACTAGTAAACAAAATAAAAGTTAATTCTCTGGTTGTTTCAAAAATCTATATATTAATACACTGAAAACTAAATTCGTGTGTAACGCTCCTCATTATTATCAAGACTCCGTGACTGGCGGTATCGTGTCTTCGAAGATACTATAAATAAGGGGTTGTATTTGCCCTTGTGGCTGGAGATCAAAAAGAATAATTAGTAACTAATCAGTAAACGAGATTGTGAAAAGTACCAATAAATATTATCATCCCATTATTTATTAAGCTACTCACACTGCGTTCGCCCTTCACAATGGAGCGGAGGAGAGAATTAGCCAGAGAAAGACAAAGAAAATTTCGAGATAGACTAAGAACAGAAGAAAGGCAATCTATTCAAGATATGAATAGGAACTTTATGGTACGAAGAAGACAAAATATGAATGCCAAGGATAGAGAGCATGAATTGGTGGCAGCTAGGAATAGAGCAGCTGAAAGAAGCGCTCGCATGACTCAAGAGGAAAGAGATGTTTACTTGAACGATTAAGAAATCGTTACCAGGAAAGAAGAGCAAATATGAGCCAAAAAGAGATAATTGAGCATAATTCAAATATAAGAGCACGAAACCAAGAACGAAGGCTAAACACAATTCAAATAAATAACGAACTTAAAAAATTTGATTTCAAATTACAGTAATTATTTCAGCAATCTTTCCATATGAAAGAATGCCTATAAAATACATTTCCTTCATACTTAACCTTATATGCTTGGAAGTGAGTTAATTATTTAAATCGTGTAATCTACACTGGTTTCTGCTAATATATTTGATTCACAACACAAGTGTTTCCATGCCTCTAACAAACCTGACTTACAAACACAAGACTAGTTCACAGTACATACTCCTTGCATTCTCCTCATTTGCAAATAAACACCAAGGCATATATACTTAGTTGAATCAACTAAGAGTATTTGGAACATTTTGGGTTGATTCATCGTCAGTTAATAGTTATATCCCGAACAAAATAACAACATGAATTTTTTATGATCTCTCAAATACAGACAATATTTGCAATTATCAACAATGAACCTGGATACTAGCATTCACTAGTACTGAACAATTGAAACGTCAATACATAACTTTCTAGTTAGTAAAACACCCATAACTATTATATAATAGCATCAATATTGTTTAATTCAAGTGAAACTACTAGTGTGTAGCTCAACAGAATATTCCTGCCTAAAATGGTACTAGATTTGAATGGTCATTGGTAGTAAAGTTACTTTAAAACTAACGTTTGATCAAAAAACAAATATAATTGATTTGAAACAACTACCAAAACTCAGGGGCCACCTATGTTATGCAAGCCTTCAAAGAACCTTAAAATATCGACCTAATAAGAAGGCAAGTAGCTTTGTACCTGTGCTTCAGAACTGCGCATGACGTGAGCGCAGCGCTGCAGCTGCTCCTGGTGTACGTCACGCACTCGCTGCAGCTGCGCGCACCTCTGCTCTAGGTCAGAAATCTGCGCGCTCTTGCGCACCAGGCTCGTCTCTAAATTGTCCCGCACCATCCTCAGGTGATGCATCTCTTCTTCTACGAGGTCAGGCTCTGCATCTTCCATAGCAGCAGGTTTGATCGCAATGTCCGGACATGCACCTCGTGCTGGAGATGTTATCTGAGGATAAGGGCGAGCAAAATCAGCATTTGTTGAGGCTCATCTTTTGTCGAAAGATTGGAGTTCAAAACTGTAAGATCGTTAACTACTAGAGCGATGGGTGCTTTCTCAAGGGGATGTTTAATTCAAACTGAGGTGACAATGGATTTATATATGCCCTCTACTACTGATAGCATGATTGCCTACACTGACGCCACTCATTTACATTTATGCAAAGCTACTGCACGTCAACACAGTTCTTAGGAAACTGATCCTTTATGACATAGTAAACACTTGTAGCCCCCACACGTGAAAATTCACGCGTTTTTTACTGAATTTTTGAGTTTTATTTGCCAGTGGATGCGGGCTTTCTGGAGGAGTTTCCACATTGCAGGATGTGCCTTTATGTATGTATCCACAATACAATGCTTACAATACATGTATACCCTAGCGAATTTTATATTTAAATCCTTAAGGGCGTCACAGAGAAACGGACCAAGCCAGCAAGCAACAAACTGTAGTATTATACAAGGTGTCCTCAAAAAATGTATCCACTGACCGATATATGTATGTATGTATACATGATACCAGAACCATATAACAGTTTAATTCTGATTTATTTCGTTAGCTTTTAAACCTTTAAAATGCCGGTTAATAAAGATCAGTGGGTTTTCATTATGAACTCCTACAGCAGTAACAGATGCATACAGAGGATACATTTTTTGTGGCCCCCCTGTATAGTGGAATATTCCGAAATAACCTTCAATAGCAGTTGAAATTTATCACACGTAGGCTAAGCAGTCGCTTTATGAAAGAAAGAAAATACCTCGAAATCAACATCAAAGCCTTGAAAACGTTCATAGAAAGAGAATAATAAAAAAGATACATGGCACTTAAATTTCAGGAATGTTTGATGCACTAAGAAACAAGACTGGAAAAAGTAGAGCAAAAATACTAGTGTATCATGTACACCACTTTCTTCCTCTCAGACGGGAGGCATCAAATTACGCAGAGCTTTTACGCTACATTAATTGAAATAATTGAATTTTCCGAATACTTGATTGATGATCAGTCAGGATTAGATAGTTAAGTCAATCCATGCCCTGGATTGACACCTGCTGCTAGTTCTTAAGTACAGTGTCCCTAAAAAGGATATGCATTTTTAAAAGGCTGTAGTTTGAATACCACTGGTACTAGGAGGCTGGGACATGTTTCATTCGAAAGAGCATGATCTAAAGTTTCCTTTTGTATCCAAAATACATCGTTACTCACCTTATGTACACTTTGTGAATACCAGTAGTATTTAAACTGACGCCTTTTAAAAATGTATTCACTATTTGGGGACACCCTGTATACAAAGGTGGAGTGAGGCACCTGCAGTTGTTGTAGCTGTAGCAGTAGGCTACTCTTATCTTCCAGAGCAGATACTGCACACTGTCCAGCACTCGGCTGCTGCTGTGCACACTGCAGCAGTGCTGCACTTTTACCTTCCTCTGCAAAATAATTTTATTTATTACATAAACTTAATAGTTAACTCTCAATAATGCAAGAAGTAAGTTCTTAACCTAGATTAGGTTTTCAGCAAACGACTACTGCAAAGTCACTGCACTGTCGTGATGTGGCGATACGTATCAGAAATTGGTGAAGTTTATCTATCAGTTATTGATTCATTGGTTAAATTATATAAAAAAGGTAAAAGCTTATTCTGCCTACTTTTGATCGTACATTAATATATTGCATAATGATTGATTGTCGAAAAATTATTTTCTCTCATAATTTACGTTATCTTGGTTTTAATGCATGCTGTCCCTCTGTTATATCTCAATTAATACTTGTAAATAATACAATTAATTAAATGCAAGAAACATACGTAATCGCACAAGAGGGACTAATCTTCTGAATACGTGAAATGGTAAAAGGTGTTCCCAATACTTTTTTTCAATGTTAACAAAGGGGATAAATGATACACACAAAAAATTTAATACATGTTATTCTAAATATCACAGGATGGAAAATGCGAGTCATCCACCACATTTTGGTACATGAACCGCACATGATGTCCTATAAAATAGTGCACTATTACAGATCAATTACGTACTACATAGGTGAATAGTTGTGTGCACACGGAACAATTTAGTTAAATCAATGGGCATTCACATCAGATCACGAAATCTACCCTGTCGTTAACCTCAATCATATTGACAATTAAAACACTAAAACTTGCCCATACACTGGAGATTCGTTGCTGATGATGGGTTTCGATGTTTAACACTCACAATTACAACAGCAATAACGCTAATTTTTCCCCTGCCATTCCTTGCTCTTGCACAATTAATTCTTTCCCCTTTATACACGGGCAAGTGCACGTGTAAAATCTGCTGTTATTCGTCGGTGTGAGGAATAATTTAATTCCCTTTCAATCACTTCTACACCTATTCCACCCATGCCCCTAAAACCTATATCTATGCCTAGGCCTTAGATGTCGCTTTAGCTGTAACAGCCTACTTCGCTGTCGAGGTCTAGTTCCCAAGTCCCCTCTCCATCGTCGCAGAGATCTGGTTCCCAAGTCTCTCATCTAACTTTCCTACCGTTTTTATATGAGCCTTGCTCCTCCCACGTATCTTTTCCATTTCCCAATCTCCCTATTTGTCCAATGGTCTGAAATAGGTTTCAAAACGTCTGTGATATACCCCGCCCACTCTTCAATCAGCTTGAGAGTTTCACGATTGCGTCATTCTCGAGAGTCACATGGTCCCTAACCATAAATTTCTTTTGTGTGACATTCCTTTTAGCTACGAAACTAAACACCTCGAACCATTCTCAAGTGCAGGCGCTTGGCATATGACAGCAGGGTTTCTACAGAGCAGCCTCTGTAGTTCAACACCTCTAACGTAGATGTCGATACATATGTACACTTTACGAGTATGTCGATACATCGCCCTGAAATATGAAAACCTATGCATATGTATATCATTACTATCATGACATGATGCATGGCACCTACCGGCATTAAAACTCTACACAAATCTACCTTAAAAGCATTAAAATGCATAAGATGTCTCACTTTGAAAGCACCATCAGTAACAATACCGAGTAATTTAAAAACATCTTAACTCGCCAAAAAAATACATTTGAGAAGTTAACAAGCCAAGTGGAACTGATATTTTCTTATATAACACTAAAATGGTAACATATAGAAGGGTCTTCTTATGGACGATGTGGATGCTATAGGCCAATTAAACATCATATTTATTTGTTCCCTCCCCTTCGCAGTGGACACGAGTCAACTTTCCTAACGAATTAGCAAGACAATCTTGCGATCTGCAGAAATAAAATTCACTAACTTTCAGTAAACACTATATAAGTAGCACGTCACTTTTATCAAGTGACACTGCAAAACATGAAAAAGGGGATAACATATTGTGCCAGCTAATAACTAGCGTACTGCTTTGTTTACAGTGGTTTGCTGAAACTCAATTTAATGATTTAGAATGTCACCACGCCTCCCTCACATGCTGACATTAAAAGAAGAACCTTCGCAGGTGGAACTCGGCTACCACTACCACACTACTCTCGCTCCTGCATCACCAGCTTGGTCGACTGGTGAGCGAGTCTGCTTGCGAGCGGAAAGACCCGGGTTCGAATCCCGCTGCCGACATGGTTGACGCGGCTAGAATTACGGCATGGGACTTGGGTAAAAAACCGAATAATTATCGAAGTAATTATCCGACCCAAGAATGGGCCCGTTCCTATAGCCTCATTCTATTCTATAAGAGTACAGTCAAACTAGTGTCTGCTTCAAGGCACTAAGAGATGTACAAATGGGAAAGGGATAATTAAAATGATCACCAGTTTGAAGAGCATCAGCAAGCATGATGTCAGCAGCATCAGTTTGAGATTCTCTGTGGCTCACACTGCAGGCAGAGGGCTGTGCTTGCTGAACACTGGCAAGCCTGGATTGAAATGAACATAGAATTGCAACACAACCTATAAGAAGACAAAAAATTTTAAAAAACTTGGAAAGACATGCCACAGCCTGTTAGCATTTGAACTAACGAACTGAAACACTTGCATTAAGAATCGAGTAGATGGCTCTTTCCAATAATGTAAAAACACTATGTTTAAATCACTCCTTAGAATGGTTATAAGAGCCCTCAAAAATAGATCTCAACTTGATTACTAAAGGCTGTGGATGTTCCGCTTTCTTGAAGCAACTTCGATTACAAGAAAACAAGAGTGGCAGAGCCATGATAATATGGTGTGACATGCCTCTCCTTCCCATACAGATGCTCTTAGATTGTATTTTATAAAGACTACTACATTAAAATGCAGAAATTTCACAGCCTAAGGCATCAAAATAACTACACGACAAAAGGCATATTATCCGTATTTCCCTATTTCATAAAACATCAACTTCTGGAGATAAATATTATAATTAAGAATTAATTTTCTTCAACAAAAAATTTGTAGCTTCAACCTTAAAACATAGGTACATGTGAATGTATGGACAGTTAATACAAAGCTTACCTTTGCTGCAACTCAGCAATGAGCATTTGAAGCTCTTCTTTCTCTTGCTGTACTGACTCGAGAAGTGATTTCTTCTGCACAACTTTGGTGTTAAGGCCTCTGAGGCTGCCCCCTCGAATCAGTCGAGGAGTTATAGGCTGTATGTTACAAATGTTAATTCACTAAAAATTACAATAGATTCCACAGAAATTACAATGGATTCAGCAGAAATCAAAATAGATTTAGCAGAAATCAAAATAGATTTAGCAGAAATCAAAATAGATTTAGCAGAAATCAAAATAGATTCAGCAGAAATCAGAATAGATTCAGCAGAAATTACAATAGATTCAGCAGAAATTACAATGGATTTAGCAGAAATTAAAATGGATTCACCACAAATTAGAATTAATTCACCTCAAATTACAATACATTCACCACAAATAACAGAGCATTCATCACAAATTACAATGCATTCACCAGAAATTCCAATGTATTCACTAATAAGTACATTATATTCTCTAGTACTCATGATGCATTAACCGGTAATTACAATGCATTAACAAGGAATTTAAAAAATTGTAATCTAAATTTGTTACTACAGACAAAGTTGTCAAAAATTGTGCAAATAAACTTACAGGGAGAAAAACATCCTTTTTGTAAGCAGAACTGCTGCCAGAAAAATTGCTGATGGATGACAAATTAAGAGCAAGCAAAATTTCTGAAATAACAAGCAAAATGATAAGTGTACAAGCTTCATGAAACTAGGATGGAACAGAAGATGTAATCTCCATATGAATATGAGAAACAAAATTTCATAAAGTTGGTAGCAATGACAAACACAAATCCTTTGAAAATCATCAAGACAAGAGAATGTTTCCTTCTAAATATATGACTATTTTATATAATTTCTCTAGATTTATACATCACGCCATAAAAACTTTGATCAAACTCACAATGAAAGTTCAGATGACTTTTTCAATTCATCTATTACTTGACTTACCTCTTTGTTTTCTTTCCATCTATCACTCTTTTCCAAAGTCAGAGCAGGAAGCTTATCCAAGATTTTTGGATTATATGCAGTTGGTGCAGGAGCACAACCTGTAATCAATGGTGTGTGAGCTCATTAATACATCTGAACTGTAAAATTAAAAATACAAAATGTAGCAGCCATGTTCAATTGCCTGTACAGTTGAACCTCGATTTAACGGACCCATTTTCCCCCTATTAGAACGTTAACTCTAGCATAATTTTGTATTCTTTATAAACTTTTTCGAATTTTATATAAATTTGAAGATTTGTGAATAAAATACAGGGCGCTGCAACATAACGTTGGATTCGAAATCCGTTACATTGGAGTCCGTTATATTAAGATTTAACTGAACCTCAGACAATCAAGGCTGTATCTGCTTTGGTGATTATGATAAAAAAAAGGGGGATTAATTTAGCTGTTTGGAATATATGTAGAGCCATTCACTGTATGGTTGTACTTTTAGATTTCAAATGACTGCAAATTTTTCATTTCTACACAATTAACAGGTCAGGAAACTTATCTAATATTCAGTTGGAACTTCAAAACATCCAGCAGGTGGAGAATTTCAATTAAAAAACTATGTTTCACTGCAGCTTCACTTGGCTTCCAAGTTACTGGCCCAAAAAAGTCAAGTTATTATTAGAAAAAATTTTATTGGTTCACTTAACTTGCTGCAACCTAAAAAAAAATTAGATATTTTTAAAGAAACTTCATTTCAATTGAATTTTATGTTCTCCTTAAACTTTCAACTTTCAGCCATCATTAAAATTTTCTTTTTTTGAATTTCAGGAGACCTACATTTACTGCATTCCAGGACCCGATGTTTAATTGTTTCCTCTACACCTCTATTACACTGCACATATAACCTATTAATCTTTTCATTCCACCTTCATGTGTGCCTATTCACACAACACTTTTGCTGTCACTTGAAATTTAGAGCGTGAAATGATGCACATTTGCTTCAAGCGGCAGCAAACGTGTTATGTTATGCTTTACATCTGATGGCAAACAGGAGCTGGTTTCATTAAGATGCACAGCATCAAGAGTGAATAGGTGCACATGGAGGTAGAATGGTAGGAATAACAAGTTATTTATGCAGTGAAGCAGAGGTGTAGAAGAAACAATTGAACATCTGGTCTCAGACTGTAGTAAATATGAGCTTGAGGACGAGAGCTTTACGGGTGTGCTTTGTGAGCAGTAGGAAGAGAACTAGTAGACTGAGGACTCTGGTATGAGTTATCTTGTACAGCTGAATGAAGAATGCCAAATGATTTTGGTGGATGCAATGAAGAAATTCCTAGTGCATTCATGAAATAAGAGACACTGATGTTGAAGTCAACCATCTTGATTTGAGTGTGACTACCTGCTAAGCATAAAGGTTGTTTATGACAAGCTGGATCTCCCAGTGATGTTCTGACTAGGCTGGTTTTTTTTGCACAGGATGACCCCATGTAACATTATTTTAGACCACTCTGGCACACAGGTAAAAAAACCCCTGTGATACCACCTTGTTGCATGTGTATTTTAGAAAAACCCCTGTGATACCACCTTGTTGCATGTGTATTTTAGAAAAACCCCTAGGATACCACCTTGTTGCATGTGTATTTTAGAAAAACCCCTAGGATACCACCTTGTTGCATGTGTATTTTAGAAAAACCCCTAGGATACCACCTTGTTGCATGTGTATTTTAGAAAAAATGAAAGGCCATAACAAAGTCCCCAACAAAAGCTGGCTCTAAAGTCCGAGTTAAAATAATGATTATTTGATATTAGATTTTAATTTCTATAACATTTTTGAGTACATATTTTTTTGAGATGAGGAAACAAACAATTTACAACTATAAATATAACTAAAACTTTACTAGATCTTCCTTAACTTCTTTAATGAATGTTAAGTGTTCCATTAGACACATGAAAAAAATTTACTTCAAATGTTGTGTGCAAAGTAAATAAATATTTCCCATTAAAATACTACATTGATCTTCATAAATAACAATGCTCATGTAAAATGTGAAATGCATATAATTTTAAACAGGAAATTTCAATGACTTTGCTAACAATGAACTTAGAATTTCAT
Source organism: Trinorchestia longiramus (assembly GCA_006783055.1). Lineage (NCBI taxonomy): Eukaryota > Metazoa > Arthropoda > Malacostraca > Amphipoda > Talitridae > Trinorchestia > Trinorchestia longiramus. Next base: position 21,432 of record VCRD01001805.1, read on the forward strand.
TAAAAAAATGAATACAAATACAATTTCCTTAAATTAAGTTATGCCAAAATTTCAAAAAGCAATTACAGTACTACTAATCCTACATTAATCTTTACACCTATAATGGCCCATATTTAAATTGTATCCAAAAATTGTTTAATTTTAGTTCAATTATTTAATTTTATTTATTTAATTATTTATTTATATAACAAATTTGCACCAAAGAAATATGGGAGCACAAACTTATAGGATTCAATACTAAATTGATAAATTATGAGAAAATAACTTAAATTTCAATATGAAACAGTAATAAAAAAATTCTCGAGTATTCACACAATTTACACCATGGGAAACAAGAGACTGAGTAATAACTTTAATTTCTACATAATATCAACTACTTTTAATTTCACACTGATTCACTGGAATAACTTTGTTACTACAGTAAGGGTTTTTGTACTGTATTCAGCTACTTTTTACGGTTTCAACAAGCAGCTGACTAAAATATTCGATTTCCTAAATTTCTTCTACATTGTTGTAGTACGTACCAACTTCCTCGTTGAAGCGTTTAACTTTAGCCTTAGAGAACATTTTAGCAGAAGTAAAGATCTATTCTTGATAATTTCACAGTGCGCCTTGATATTAAATATTTTGAACGATCCGGGCTAACTTTAAACCTAATCAACACACAAGCTATTTTGACACCGGCGTTTTGAATGCGCGCGCCGACAGGTCACCACACAAGGTGTGAGCGTGGTTGTATACGCTATGAACGTTTCTCGATACTTTTAAAGGACAAACGTTAGGAATGGAGCCACACTGCTTTTCCCATTATGTAATGGTATTATTAGGATTGTAAGAAACATAAACTGAAAAAAACGTGAAATATTTTTACACCTTGTATGTAAAGTTTTAACCCTTGTTAGATTTAGCCACCGTGGTCGAGTGGTCTACGGCCTGTGTTCTGTATCGGGTCTCTGCTTCATGTAGAAACACCACGGGTTCGAACCCGGCCATGGACACGAGTTGTTTCTCGTACGCCGCGCCGTGCACTCAATCTGCTCAGCACTCAACTCCCCGCCCATGAAGACGCCCATCAACCTCCCGGGATCGTCGCATAGAGCTCACCATCACCCTTACTCTTAGAATGTTGACCTTAAGAATTTGAAAAACCAATGTACCAATGTCTACGTACTGTGTAGTCGATTGGAAATAAAGATTGTTTTTTCTTAGACTTAAACTTGGATTTGAGGGCCAGCATTTGGCTGGGGCCTTTGTAACGGTCTTCACTTCCCTCTAATACACAGACATATAACATGATGGCATCCCAGAGTTTTTCTCCTGTGAGCCAGATTCGTCTAAAGTAATTGCTCTAGGGCCACCCTGAGTCATTCAATACAAAGGAACCAGCCAAGTGAGAGCATCACTGGAAGGTTCAGCTTGTCAA
>VCRD01001805.1:24863-46815 GCA_006783055.1 Trinorchestia longiramus
AATCTTCTTGGGATGATTTAGCCAGTCCAGAGCTTCCAGATGATGGTTAGGCCAGTCCAGCTTCAGGGGTGAATGGCCAGTCCAGGGCTATAGCGACTGTGGCTTGAAATGTTGCACCAGTACAGCGAGTACAGCAGGTGCAGTATGTGGCATATAAATGTACGAGTGCAGCTGGTATAGTATAGTGTAGTCGGTAGGTAAGTAAGTGTGTTCACAGTCAAGTTCACAGTTGAGTTCACAGTGAGTGCACAGTGAGTTCACAACGAGTGGGCTTCACAGCGAGTGGGCTTCACAACGAGTGCACAGTGAGTGGGTGACAGACGGTCCCCCAAATTCAGGGAATTCTAACCTAACGTCACATGTTGATGTTTGCGAATGGCGTTGCTGGGAGAGCTACGTCTAGATAACGAGCGTGAGAATGTTGCCAGAAAAAGTCTCGATTGGAAATATTCTCTGGCTAACTCTTTTAATATAAATATTATTATTATAATGTGCACTAAATATGCACGTTTTAATTGTAAAAAATTCGTAAAAATCACTCGAAGTTTAGGCCTATTTTTATTGCTAAAAATGAAGGTTATTTTAATACTTTTTATTTTATAAGCTTTAAAGGGGTAGCAGGTCATGCTACACCTCATCCAGCCCTACAAGATATCTCATACCAGAGTCCTCTTCAACACACCTTGTTTCCTTGTTTTCAACACTTTTTCCTCCATACTGCTCATGAACCACATTCATGAGGCTCTCTCGCTCATGTTCATAGTTACTACATTGTAAGACTAGATGTTCGACTGTTTCCTCTACTGCTCGGTTACACTGCAGACATAATTTTGTATTCCCCTCATTCCACCTCCATGTACACCTATCTACACTTAATGCCTTACATCTGACGGCAAACAAGAGTTGGCTGCCAGTTTCAAACATGCTAGGTACAGCAACATACTTCCAAATTCCCCTGACACATTCATACTTATTTGCTCTATATTTGGCCACACTGCTTAGTTTTCCCCACCACTGCATAGGTTTTACCACTTTCTCACCTTATGCTCTTGCACATCCATCTTCACTCAACATACATCCCAGGTACTTATATTCCTTAGTTCTGCCTATCTTAACTTCTCCAATATTCCACTCTCTATTTCTATCAGTCTCATCAGCATTTATAACCATGACTTTATTTTTATTTTCTCCAAATTTCACCTTGAAAGTTCTACTGTATCCATCCACGATCTCCAACATCCTTTGCAGTTCCTAGATATAGAGTTAACAAACAAACAAACAAACAAACAAAAACGTATATTTCCAATAAAGTTGGTACATAAGAAATGTAACAGCATTGGTTTTTAAAGATGCCTTATCATAAAATCCTCAAGTGGTAGGTATTCTATGCATAGTATCATAGATGATAGAACAGCAGTACCTACGGGTATACGTAAACATTCACATCACGCAATGAACGTTAAATATACATGGAGAAACAAATGAAACTTCACTTTTTCAATGCTGACTTAAAAGTGCGGTGTGACCACCGGTGGGCACAGGGAGGATCCTTGTAGTGCGGGTGACCCACCGGTGGTCACAAGTGGGTATTTTGTATACCAACGAATATTATCGAATCAATGTAACTTTGAATGATAGTTTCTCTCACTTCAATGCTCAATGTTAATATTTAGGAGATAAATAATACACAAATGAATACTGGAACATTTTACTTGTGCTAAAATCATAAGAAAATATGATTTCCGTGAACGCTCCAGGCAAACTGTTCTGGCAAGACTTGGCATCTACCGCAATGCAGCTATGCACTCCTTTCGCGCGCCGCACTTAACGTGTTAAGAGGTAGTCATTGGTGATACATATAAATTCTGACGTGGTAGGTATTATACGCATTTTAGGTGATAAGTGAAATATTTTTTTAGGTACAGCTTAGACTTGACATCATTACATTTTACTGAATTAGAATAGAATAAAATAGAATTAGGCTATAGGAACGACCCTTTTGGCCCATTCTTGGGTCGGATAATTACTTCGATAATTATTCGGTTGTATAACCAAGTCCCATGCCGTATTTCTAGCCGCGTCAACCATGTCGGCAGCGGGATTGGATGTTTTACGGGAATTGGATGTTTAACATCCGAGAAAGACCGAAAAAGGAAAATTATGAGAGCGAAAACTTAAAACATAAAGTTGTGATTGTTATTAAATTGAAATTGTAATTTCCAATTACTGGTTGACCGTATGGTAGGGCTTACTGATGATCGATGTAATTTAATCAATATTACAGTTATCTGTAAATATTGTGTTTAATATGAACGGACGTTACATATCAGAGAAAAGAGTAGAAAAAATAAAATAAAATATAACAGTGAATGTGTCAAATTTTCAATGCTTAGATGTTGATATAGATAAGAAAAGCTGTAGTAGACTAAAGTTCTGAGGTTTCACAGTCACTTATTGTAGCAAAGCAATTACTGACATTGACGTATAAATTTTTTGATTATGCCTTCGATAATCCATACCTGAACGACATTTTGAATTGCTTTTTCAGTGCTCCTGGCAAAGAATTTTTCTCAAAGTAGAATATCTACCCACGAGCGTTCATGCGCACTCGTCGAGTAACTAATTCAGTTCGAGCAGGGTCCTCTTCCGTCTTCCATTCACGAGCAAAATCTGGACAGTGTTAATCTTGATATATATATATATATATATATATATATATATATATTGCATGTAGTTATACGTGTGTGTGCGCTGCACTAGCAGAGGTTGTCGCTTTTTTTCGAGATTGCCGATTGCTGCAAAGACTGAAAGCTTGGTCACAGAGGATCTTGTATAGGAAAAGCACCTTTGCAAACGGTAGCCATTAGGAGGTCGTAAATATTTTGGTTATTAATTTAATGGGTTACTGTCCGAATTTAAAGAAAAATACTTTTATATCAGGTGATGCTCGTTGTTGCAGTTCGTACATTACTTTTGACTGATCCAATAACAGCATGAAATTGAGTTCAGCTTAATGAGGTTTTCTGTTATCTGTGATAATAATTAAATCACATGAATTGTTCGTGTCAACACTAAGCAGTCAACCAGTAAATTAAAAATTGCAACTTAGAATTTCACTCAGACTCGTATTTTCAAATTCAAGAGCTTTAGCCTTACTACTAGGACCTCAAACTGTAACATTTCACTGTATGTAAATTCTTCTGAAGTTAACGCTTTGTTGTAGTTTAAGTGTGCCTTGTAATTTGTAATTCTAAGTAGTGCCTAAAGAGAATAATCGTTTGCACTGCTGTATTTACCTACTTTGGTAATACTAGGATTAACAAAAACAATGTCACCACTAGCCGTAAGATGTTAGTTTTAAGATTTGAAAACCTGATTCCTTCTACTGTGTATTTATATTGTACTCTGTGATATATCGGAATAAAGTTGATTTATTTATTTTATTCATTTATTCACCATTGTAGGTCTGTGTAATTCATACATAATAACTTAGATTGAGGAATTTTTTTGTTTTATGTTGAGGGTGATACGTACCATTCTGCAGTAATTATGGAGGAAATTTATGTGAACCTCAAACTTTGGTTGCTTGACCTATTACTATCGGCGTCAAATAACTCCGAAAGAAATTAAAAAAGTTGTGAAATATTTGGAATAGTCACGTATTTGTATTATATGTGAATAAGCACGTGAAATATGCATTGTCGCAGCTTTGTCATAATTCCTTTACAGTGGGAATTTTCAGATGCAAATGCACCCTAAAAATGTAGATAACTTTTTTATTGTCTTCTGTACGTCACTCATTGCTATTGTTATAGTGTTCATAAAACAAGTCCAACCAAATGAATAATAAATATCCTGTGAATTTTTAATAGGTTACACAATAGCACATTCAATGATTCGATGACAAACGATGTTTTTACGAGGGTCTCTTAAGTGTCAAGCCAATAGCCGAGGACAAGAAAACCATTTTCTCCTTTCCCTACTATGAATTAAAATTCCTTTTTTTGAAAGTTTCGAGACCAGTTGATTTTCAGTTTCATATGACTTCACAGGTAGATGCATCATACCTGAACGACATTTTGAATTGCTTTTTCAGTGCTCCTGGCAAAGAATTTTTCTCAAAGTAGAATATCTACCCACGAGCGTTCATGCGCACTCGTCGAGTAACTAATTCAGTTCGAGCAGGGTCCTCTTCCGTCTTCCATTCACGAGCAAAATCTGGACAGTGTTAATCTTGATAATAAAAATTCAAATTTGTGGTCATTACTGTATTTCCAAAAATGAACTCTTACGTCTGGTCATCATCAACACCGACGATGAAAATTAAATTTATTTGATAGGATTTCCCTTCATTATGTCATTTCCTGCCACGAAAGAACACTTCAGAGCTGATGACTTCCTCCGTCCGGTCAAAGTTGCTCACAGAACTCCTGAAAATTGGCCGGTTGTTGATCAGGGCAGGATTTGCACCCGACAAAATTTCCCGCGTGTCGAAGAATTCACGGGACTGAAATAGTTCTCGTGAATCGAAAAATTCTCGCGAATCTAGAACCTCCCGCGTGTCGAAGAACTCCCGGGACGACAAGGTTTCAGAGGTGCCGAAGATTTCACGGCTTTCTGGGCGGATGAAGAATTGTTGTCCGGATCCTCGGTTGAAGGAAGCCTGAGGAAAAGATGAAACGTTGAGTGTTCAACTATGGCGCGATTGCACTGACATGCAATCAGGTCAGTCAGCACAATAACCAAGCTACCTAGTTCTTCAAGACCAATGACATAAACGTCGTATGAATGAGTTCCATCTAAAAATACAGCGTGCTAAATGATGCATCAAAAATATCATATATTACATTTTTCCAGCTTGGCATATACTCCCGAATCTCTTTTATAGGTCAGAGGCTCGAGGGAATTTGCTGGGGTCTAAGAAAGAATCTTTGGGCTTGTGGTGGTTTACCATTACTCCGATTTCATGTAAGTTGCCGTTTATTGGTACATAGTACATATGTATATGCTATGAAAGTAGAAGGTAACATAAGAAATTTTTTGTTAATTCAGCGATTGTGTTAGTCTGGTATAAAACACAATTGAAAAAATATTGTAAGTGATATTCACCAGTTACTCTAATTTAAGATCATTTCCACTATACGAGTTCATTCAGCATCCTATGAATATAGATTAAATAAATAAAATGACAAATAAAATATGAGGCCTAAAACATGTGTAAGTAGCTTCATAATGCAAAATATTAAATATATTTCAATGCAATCTATTCATTAGGTAATACATCTCTACTAGTACTTACCAGGGTTTGATCGGTATCATATATGTACTAAATTCCCTTTACAGTATAAACTCGTATGTGGGTACGAGCCCAGTAAGGTACTTGATCCCAATAAGTAACTTGATCTATATATGGTCCTGTATGCAATAATACCAATGCCTTTACGATATATGATGCAACTTATATATTCCTGTCATATGCTTTCCGTATTTAGTACTAATAAGCAGTTCTAGCGATGATACAATTTTAGAGCTGACTCGCATGCTTGTGTTTTGCTGCATGTTTTATTTCATAATAAACTTTCATACCAAAGAGTGCGAAGTAGAATCGTTAGTAAAGAAGGTTTCATTGCTATCGCCCTTATGACGGAGTACATCTCGCTGCATCGTCAGCGTAGAGCGACCTTGCGTTCCACGGTTCCAGCTTTAAGCTTGCCAGTTGCCATCTACAAAGCGAGTAACTGCACGCAGCGCCGAGACCTGTAGTTTTCAAAGGTTAATAGCATCACCCGGGGAGGACTTTCGCCTCTGATGGACAACATGGTAGAGATGTAGGGTAGGTAAGCCACGACCAATTAGGTCGTGTCGGGGTAGCTATAATAAAAATGTTAAATTCCAGAATTACACTGAGTTGCACAGCTGGTATGTACTTGGTATGGATATCCGTAATACTATGTTAAGTTTGAGTTTAGGCTCCTTGAAATCAATGGTGGAGGAATAAAGAATTGTAATAGGATTGAGACGTACGAACGAAAGATATTTTTGCTTATTAAAAATGAAGTTCTCAGAAGGTATGTGTAGGTGGAGCCATATTGTTACCACTAGGAAAATGCCACTCGTGTTGTTAATAGAAGCAACTACATAAGTGGCAGGCTTGGATGTATGAGCAGACACACAGTCTTACGACTAACAGCTACAGTCATACTGGTGCGGTGATCTTGCTAGCAAACAATCAGAAGGTCAGCAGAAAGTTTCATGGGTTCTTTCATTTGCATTCAAGAGAATTGTGTGTGTGATTTAAGATCATATTCTACGAAGCATGAGGCATTCTTTCAGTATTTACTAATCATTTTCCTTCTACATAGAACACATGCTTTCCTCGAGTGGATTTGACGACGCGTAGTGAAGGTTGCGGTCAGAATTTCGTTCCCACTACGCAGAAAATGCCATCGTTAATCTGAAAAAAACTTATGTCCATTCTCAAACGAAGGAAGCTCTGGACTGTCTTCATTAGTACTCACTCGCTGCACGTTCAATGATTTTCAACTGAGATCTCGTTCAATATTTATGAATACAAATTAACGTTGTTGAATAGTGAGTAGTAATTAAAATTTTTCTACGAAATAAATAGTTTTAGCTTATGCAGAATTTTTAGCAGTTCTGCACATTTTTCAAGAATGGTTAACAGATTATTTATAGTGCAGTATTTACGTAAACAAGCAAATTAGAAGATAACGTAAACTGTCTTTTTTCAGTTATATTAAAGGAGACACGTGAGAGGAGTCTATAACTTACAGAAGGAGATGACTCTCAGTTCTTTGATTCTGAGGATTAGTTCATGATTTCATAAGCGTGTCAAAAATTCATACCTTAACATCCATATGCAGAATATAATTTCCCAAACAGTATTTGATAATTTATTACATAGTATTATATTACTCATTTTGGCATTGAATGAAAGCTTCTAAATAAAAATGATCTAAATTTGCATGTGAAATATAAACGCATTTATTTCGAGCTATAAATAAATGCAAACGCCATGCAATGTGCTTTTGTCTGTGTGAGGATCTGTGTTTTTCCAGTGGATGTGCGCACAAGGTTTTATCTCGCCAATAAACATTCCAATTGACGTTCCACAATTGATAAGTAACAAACTCACTCCTAAATCTAATTTTCAATATTTAGTATGATAAAAATTTCTGGCGAAAATGGGAGCTCCAGTAGGTCAAAACAAAGCCGTTCACAAATGAAAACAAATCCCTTTTTCAGCCATGACGGTAATTTTTTTTCTTGCATCAAGGCAAGGGCTAAAGACACGATAAAAAAACATTATTTTTGCGCGGTAAATAATGGCTATGCGCAACTGCAGTAACACAATGTATCGTCGGAATTAGATGATAGCCTGTCGGAAAAAATGCAATATTTTTTCTTGACTGGAACGAGGTCATCTAGAAACTCGTGCCACGCCCAGACTCTACAGCGCAACTGTGTACATTGAGCAGCAGAGCGATCCAAGTGTGTGATCCTGTTCTGTGACTTGGAGGTTACCGTGAGGTACCTGTTCCTTTAATCAAGAAGCGATAAAACACCAAAGATGAATTACTAATGAGCCAGTTGTGCCAACCCAGACCACAGTTGAGTGTGATTGAAAAGTTAAATTGGTTTAGATTTGATAAGCGCTCTCTACCTCGACTTTCTCAAGGCACACAAAGTGTAGGTCAGTTCTGATATTTGAGCTCAGATGGGATTGCTTTGGGCATTGACCATCTGCAGAACAATAATTTTGTTGAACACTATGAGAGAAATTCTATAATTTCGCTAGTAAATTCCTTAATCTATATTTTAATAAAGTCTATTATGAACAAAGAGTAAGAGCTGTTGATTATATCGTTTGCTGACATAAAAAAATGTTACATATACATCAGTTTTAGGGGAATCGTTTTATTAAGAATTTAGCGGTGATACCAGCGGATGCAAAAAGGTTTAAATTCAATAAAATTGAAAATAAGATTTTTTTAAGTACGGTCAATAATATCATCTATAGACGATAATGCTACGCGTATTAATATTTGCTACATTTTTTAGTAACTAATAGCTAAAAATATATTTCTCTAGTTCCCATGCGAATCATTGTGGATAAGTCATATAGCTATTTTTCTCGCTCCTGAATGCTGACCAAGCTTTGGTATTATTTTGCCGGTCTGAAACAAAGATGCATAAATAAAGAAGAATTAAGGATGTAATATTGTCAGCATTTATTATTGCTAGGTAGGACTACAGGAGGAGGGGAGAACGCAACTGGTTTGATGAGAGAATGATAGGATTAACGAATTAGAGAGTATTGACTTAGAAATAATCTTTTGGAGTTTGGTGTACGGAAGGTGAGACGCGATGTCTCGCGTGTCAATGTCAGGAGTGACTGCAAAAGGAAGCTAAACGGAAATTCAAATGAATGAATGAACTGAGAACATCGAAAGAAAAAGTAATGTATGTAGAGTGAGCGCCATTGACCTTGATGAATGAAGGATACAACGGGACGCTGCATGGTGCCTGGTCAAGCCTCAACTCTTCTTGTAAGAGAAACTTGGATGCAAAGGAGCAGGCTGCTGTAACTCACAACGAGGAAACATGTTGAAGTTCTAACAAGCCTGCAGTCATAATTACTGGCCAAGTTCATGATCCAAAACATCCTGACTTGTAATAATCAACACCCATCAATCATAATCAGGTAAAATCAGATTCATTTGAATCAATGTTTATATTAAATTGTAAAAGGGACTGATTTCATTATCAATTTTGATCAACAGAATGATGCAACTACGTTCTTTACAACGAGAAAAGTTATTAGACTTGATACGATACAGCGAAATATTTAACTCACTAGTGTACCCGTGTCATCAAAAATAATGGCAAATACTCTTGGAAAGATATTAAATAAAATTACAGTGGGGTTTCCATGCTTAAGCTTATTTCAATGGTAACTTATTTTTCTTGTGACTGTAATAAACACTTAGAATACAGTATTAGTGCACTTGTACGGCGCAAATGAGTGTCGTAATTTACCAGTGAACTGAAACCAAGACCGCTGCAGTGCTAATTTCTTCCTATCTATTCTTAAGAGCGTGACACGAAACATATAAATAAATAAATATATAAACACACGACCGTCATTCTTAGTATTAGATTAGATTCGGAAGCTTTATTCTTATGTAGAAAAAATAATCAGTTTTGAAATTAGAGTTTTCTATAAAAACATATGTAAATGATTTAATTACACTATCAATCAATGTCATCACCAGTTTGGTCGACTGGTGAGCGAATCTGCTTTCGAGCGGGAAGACCCGGGTTCGAATCCCGCTGCCGACATGGTTGACGCGGCTAGAAATACGGCATGGGACTTGGGTAAACATCCGAATAATTATCGAAGTAATTATCCGACCCAAGAATGGGCCAGAAGGTTCGTTCTTATAGCCTCATTCTATTCTATTCTGTCATCAATGAATTAATGTTCAAGCGTGACATTTACTTTTGCATCGTGCAAAACAGAATCTAGCATCTCATCTAAAAACAGATTAATTTTTGGTTGAAATTCATCTAATCTAGAACTGCTGCTCTTTGAGAAGTAACGAAAGGCATTCCTGTTTGTTTGATATGCGGAAAGATTTGTATTACTTTTTAAGTATAAAAAAATGCTCAGAGATATTATGTTCTTGAGTTCAGATTTATTGGATATACGAGGAGAAACCAAAAAGTTCGCTGAATTTTATAGTATGAATATATAACATCATTTAAAAACAAGATTAAGCATGTCAGAACACATCACTGAGTGCTTACCTTGTTTTTAGTTACTTGCAATCAATTATTCGTTGACTATTGTACAGAACAGACCCTCTGTAAAAGAAACTCCTTTTGAAACGATGGAAAATAGCTATTCTGAGATAAGATTGAATATAAAATTTCTGGTGAAACTCGAATGGAAAGGGACGCAGATCATGCAGGCTTTAGGAAAAGTTTACGGTACTACTGCTCTAAAGAAAACTGCAATCCACGAGTGGATTCACCGATTCAAAGAAGTGAGAGACAACCTCGAAGACGACCATTGCAGTGGAAGACCAGGAGTATCAAAAAAATAATCAAAAGATTGAGGCTGCTCAAAATTCAATGGAAGAAGATCGAAGAATATCAGTTAATCGGTTAGCCATGCCCATAGACATTTTATATGGCTAGGCAAATTGTATTCTGCACGGTAATTTGGAGCTAAGAAAGCTTACAGAGCAACGGGTTCTAAAAGAGTTGCACCCGATCACTTGATTCATCGAAGCGATCTGTCCTTGACGTTACTGAACAAAACAGAAGATGATGAAAAGCATTTTTCGACAAAAATCATCACAGTAGATGACAACTGTATTGAACCATAAATGGATGATAAATCACATTTTTTTAGAAATAAATTATTTTCGTAATTTTTTTTCGAACTTTTTGATCCTCTTTCATAATTACAATGTCTGAACGAAGCAGTATACTAATTCTCAGTTGAACTTTGATATACGAGTGGAACAGAAACTGATAATAAAATAGCAATCAAGGCTCTAAATTAACATATATCTTAGAATTATAAGAACATTATCACTTCACATTAAACTAAAAGAACAAACACAGCATGTGAATGCACGGACTTGATATGTCTGTATAAATATAAAAATGAAATGAGGTAAGCAAATTAATATGAATGAAAAAATTATACTACCCTTGAAATTTGAATGAGTAATAAACGTACAATAGAAGCTTGTAAACCAGATGGCAAACCTGTTGGTTGTAACTGTATACTCCAGAAGCAAAATATTTTAAGCCCAGAAGGTTACAGTCAAAATCGTTCTCATTCCGCTAGGCAGAAATTGGCCAATTTTTAGCCGACTCCGACAGAACCCAAGGCTTCGGTTTTGTAACAGTTTCCTATGAAACAGTTTCAATGATGCTGTGTACAATTATGGCAAAGCCTTACATGCCAAAGCGGCAATTTAAATGATATTTATACCTAAGTTACTCCAATGCGCTTCCCTCTTTGTTTGAAAAATTTACGCTTGCAGCAAGTTACAATTTTTGGAGTAAAACCAATAGGAATAATAGTCGTGCCTTTCCTGAAGTGTTTTGGACACGCTCTGATGGCAACTGAATGGGTCCTCATGTCACGACTTTTTCTGCCCACGAAACTGATAAGCGACGCAACGAGCAGAGTCGCTAAGTAAAAATTCCTCGTCCGTGTAAAACGTGATTGGCAAATTACGAGGATTGACTAGAAAGTAACACATGCACATTCAATGACCGGCCTCACACCCAACACTGCAATGCATGACTGCAGTAAGTGACGGGCCCGCTTATTAAGCAGATATCATCGGGAATAAAATACATACGTTGAGGTTCATCCCTGTGACTGCAACCAATATGGTGCCCTTGATACGTTATGGAGTAAATTCGAAAGTGTTACGTGATCTATAGATCAGACTGAAGGAAACACGTACTGTCAGGAGCAGCAGCTAAAGAAATACGACTACAAGACGCTCGTAAAGCTTGAATTGCTCGACTGCCTTTCCAGTGACAAAACGAAGTCGAGTGTGTCAGAAAGCATTGCTTAAAGGAAGAAATATTTCATAACAGCATCGAAGAAAAAACATTCGGATTTGTTTCTAGTGCTGAGATAATATAAATTGCATACACTTTTCTTGTTTATAGTAGCAAAGCGTTTTCCAACGTAGGTAACACTATTTTCATCGTATGATATTAGATGGAAGAGGGAATTTTGAAACAGACGATCTTTGATGCTCATGTAGTTAGTACTTATTTGGTGGTTCCTACCACGAGTGTAATGTATATTATACATTCTTAGGGATTCTAAACCAATTTTTGAAAATAAATTTTCATTTGAATACTTTTTGACTCATGTTAATTCTCTTCACTTGAGCTGTCAAATTTGGAGACCAACTGAAAATTTTCAAAAAAATTATCATTTATTACTTTTTAACTACACTTACTTATAACGGTACAGTTTACTCTAATGGGAACACCATGCACAAAATTTTATTCACTGCAAGAAAATAAATAATGTTCTTTCAGGTACTGTCAGAATTCTGCAAGAACGTCAAGGTTTACACGTTTGTTGCGATGCGACCCACCGGTGGGTCACTTGGGTTAGGTTCTGTAATTTTTTCCAAGTCTTTTAGTGATTATGTGTACAAAGTAAAGATTTGCACCGGCTAGGCAATCGCAACAAACGTGTTAAACATACAAACATTCGACGCTACCACAAACAAACACTCGTCACTGCCAAGTTCAAGTTCAGTGTTCTGTCCGGAAGTTAACTTCTTTTATAGGAATGTCCTTTTACTTCTATGTAAAATAAAAGTACTTGTTACGACACCGCCAGCAGATATGCTTGTTGACCTACATGTATGAACACTCTAAGGGAAAACAGTCCATCCCGGCAACCTATGTATGTAAATGTAGACTAAAAAATGTCATTTTACAATATTCGCGCTTAAAGTTTGTGACAATAGTCCCAAGCTACAAAAAAAATAAACCCGTACAGCGGGGACAAGATGTGTATACTGAATTCGTGAGGGAAATAATACATTTTTAGGTATTTTCTGTTGCATCATTCATGGAAAGCATCTTCCTTGCACCCACGTGTGAGAAACGTTTGTACACTATTGTACCTCTCGCAAGGATGTAGTCTATTCTAAAAAATCAAGATAAAAATTGGTCAAAGTAGCATTACATTGAATTTCTATAAATCGGTTTATTTAAAAAATAATATATTATTTCAATGAATGATATGTTCATGAACGTAAATGAATAGTATAAAACTAATTTTTATTCCTAAATTTTATCTCTACTTCATAAAAACGTTTATCTAAGTTTTGCCTGTCAGTTTTTATGAAATTCATGTGAACGACTGAACATTTTTTATTTGTAAATAAGTTATGCATTGTTTCAACACCAGTTTCTTTTCAGGGTTTCGAGCCATGTATTTTAGACTGTTTATGTCGTCTACTTGTTTACTTTATTTTGACATAAAATAATAAAGATATGTATATTTTCATTAACCACAATACTTCTTTTGCCATTCATCATAACCAAAAAGGAATTAGTCCTATTGAAGGCGAAAGAATACACAGTATAGTTCTTCATTGTCCTTACCTGAGTATTTAATCCGTTAGGCAATGGCAGAGGCACACCAAGTCCTTGGCTGGCAAACGAAGGTGTCACAGGTTCTCGAGGTAAGTTATTGGGTGAGTTACTAGACGTTCTAGAGAGAACAGTTGGAAGTGGCACTCCGACGTCAGAGCCAAAGTTCGACCTCCCAATGGTCGACACAGAAAATGAAGACGAGGGAGCAGAAGCTACTCGGTTTTGCGAGGTTAATCTTCCACCAGACGTAGATAATGATAAAGTATTTCGTTGAGGTTGAGAGGTGGGTTGTACGATGGTAGATGAGGGTGATATGTTGGATTGTTGTACAGAAGTTGTCACTGGTCGAGATGTTCTGCTACCATCAGTCTGAGGAGGTGCATTCGTATTCGAGGTCCCAACCTGATTTCATAACAAAGAATGTTGCCTTTTAGTTTCAAGGCACCTAAAATTGATGAATCCTGCAAACCAGAACTCTTAGGATTCCAGGATCCACAAAGATGGTAAAAACATGATTTTAAAAATCGATTTTCAATGAAAATAGGAACTCGAAATTTCTCACATGTCTGTCATATAAAAAAGTCACCCCACATTACCCATGTTTATGGTTTCATACTTCCGGACTTCACAGAGATCTTACATATTCCTACACCACTGTATCTTTTATTTGATTACTAAACAGTCGTCAGTAACAATCGTACCCGAGTTGGAGTGACTGCGAGCTGCCTCTGCTGGGTGTTCTGCGTCCGCTGCCGCTGTAACGTAGTCACCATTACTAACGGTCTTGGTTGTCTTCCATTCACCACTAAAATACAAGTACCAACCGTCTTACGATCGAGCTCGGTGACAACCAATCGGTTGAAAGGAAAATAACGTAAGCTGAACCTTAGAAAATGGCTGACTTAAATGTCGAACCTTTGTTACATTGTCATACCTTAATGTTTCTTAGCATAAGGTCAAGCCTTTGTTGTATAAAGTACCTTAAATTGTACTGTAATTTAGTGTACAATCATTATTTCATTCTTTGGCATGATGTTCTTGTGGTCGTAATATGTAAGGTCGTAAGTACAAGAGGTGATTATTATTATTATATTCCTAATTTAACCACCGCAGCACAAGAGGTGATTTGTCAACATGTTGTAAGTCGGATGGCATATGTACAACCAAATTAAAATTTACAGATCTTGGAGTATGTATCTGTAAATGAATGTATGAATGTCCATACGTCGTTTGATCTCAAACTTTTACTTATATAATAATATCAGTACGTTTTTACTGTTCGGACAATTTTTTATAATTGTTATGCTCGCACACGCTTAAGAAATAAGGAAGCCATAACAGAACAGGTAAGAATTGCTTGAAGTGTCTATACGTGAATTACTTGAAGTGTCTGTACGTGAATTGCTTGAAGTGTCCATACGTAGGAAGTACGTGTGACAAAAGTGTCTATTGCAACAGAAGAGGTATAACTGAAATACATGAGTAAGAGTTTCCAAATTGGGTATCACTTCACAATCTTTATATTTAATGGCTCAAAAAAGTTAAAAAATAAGGAACTATGTATTTATAACACTACTCTTTTTATGGGTTCAATCGAATTCATAAAATATAAGCAACATAATAATAGTAGAGCTTACCGATAAATTCTGACTGTCAATTTGTTTTTCTGAGTTAGTTGGTTGAACAGCTGGTCCTCCTGTTGACGTTGGCAAGTTTCTCAAAATCGTGGTTGGATTTCGAACGTTTTGGGATCCAAAATTTCCACCATTTATTGGTCGAGAGATGGCTTGATTGTTAAACACCCTTTGTTGAAACTCTACTTGCTGTGTCCTGAATCTGTTTTGTGGATTTTCTTGTAGCCCAGGAAACGGAGACGATAAGGAACTGAAACCGGAATTTTGGAAGTTATTTTGAAAATTTTGAAATCCTGGTCGTTGGAACGATCTCAAAAAATTTTGTTGTCTCTGGAGAAGTTGTTGTTGGAGACGTAAATCTTGTTCCGATTGCCGGAATATCTGATTTGCCACCAAAACGTTTGAGCTTGGGATATTTGACGAGGGCCTGGAAAAGGATGGTTGAATGTTCTGCGAAGGCTGTTGAAGTCTACTGGGTTGCGTTAGAACTTGTTGAAATCTTTGTGGCGTTTGTGACTGTCTCAAAGTCTGCTGCTGTTGCTGCAAACCTGCTCCTCCCAATGGAACGATTATTGCAGCATTGGGTCTAGAAAATGATTGGGTGGATTGTGGTCTAGTCAATCCCGATGTGTTTGGCAGAGTATTAGCTTGGTTTTGTCTTGCCGAATCGAACTCATTTTGCTGTTGAGATGCAGTCAATGGAGATAGCACTCGCTGAAAAATTATTCTTGCGGGCTGAATGATGATGTTGCCCACTTGGTTGTTGGAGTTAGCGTTGGTAGATTGTCTCTGAGATGCAGGTATAACTAGGAAGCGGTTGGATCTTCTTGCCGATAGGGGTAGCAATTCAAATCTCGTTAAAATGAACTGTCGTTTCGTTCGATTAAATGAATCGATTTCGTCTTCGTTCGTAGTGTTCGACTTGGCATTGTCGGAGACTTGTTCTTCGACGTCATGCTTTGCTCCCAGGGCTATCGAACCCAGGACCAATAAAAATCCTGCTACCTAAAATAAATAAAAGCTTATTAAATTGCAAGCAGTCAAGTAATTAAATACCATACGTCCGCAAGAAGGCGTAAGAAAGAAATACAAAAAACAAGTGTGTAAATGCTGGGAATTACTCGTTACTCCAGAAATTTCTTTATCTAATTACTGCTTTCCCGCCACATAAACCTCTAGTTAATTTGCTCAAATTTTTATCACGCATCAAATGTAGTTTAATTTAATTAGTTTCAGTTCGTTACTTCTACAAAATGTGACAAGAATTCTTGCATAAACTATTCACAGCAAAAAAAATCGGCCCATAATCGCCAAGATCACTAACTCCAGGACACTTGAAATGTGAAGCCATTTTCCGAGTGTCTGGTCAACACTGTCGGTGAAAATGTGCATCTTTATTTCATTAATTGAAAAAAGTACTCGATCATGGTGGTCACAGTTGATCAGTATCTAAATTATATGGAAACAATCATTAATTATTTTACTATTACAACTTGAGAAATATTTAGCTTTCATTGAAGACACATCAATCAAGCAAGTGGTAAATATTACAATGCAATTTTAAAAATTTTGGGTGCATAATAATAACTTAAATAGATAAAACAAAAATATCAGCGAAAGTTATGCATGGAGGATAGGTGTGTTCTTCTCACAAACATAAGTTCTCATCACCAAATAATCACTGGAAATAACTAACTGAACTTTACAATTATTCTGGAATTCACGTTTTTAAGAATTTAATCACAGCGAAACACTTCTCTTGCATTTACTCTAAGACATTTTAGAAAGAGCATTCAGTGTGAAGTTTGAAAAGTAATATTTCACATCATGGAACTCACTAGCTCTATTGACAAACAAGCCTTCAAACTGCAGACATGTTTCTCAATATTTCGGAAGCCACTCAAAGAACAAATGTAGACCACTTTTTCCTGAACTATAATTCTAAAATTTCGCAATAAAATTTGTGAGACCGATCAGGATTATTAGAGTCCTAATCGTAGTGTAATTCATAATCATGTTATTATAATCATCATTTTTGTAATTTTTAAATATCATCAATACAAATGAAAGTACGTCCACAGAAGCGCATCTTTATGGTAGACGTAGACAAAACTTCTGCAAAAATACGAGAGAAATCTTGACTCATGAGCACCTATTGGCAGCTTTTAGATGAGTATGGTTTTAAAAACTGGAATAGGGTTGTATTTCGCTTTATACATGAACTTTCATGATCTTTATGAAGTATTTTTACCAAGCCCGTTATGGCTCTTCTGTAAACATGCATACTTTTCCAAAAGTATATGTTTTTGAAATCTCATATAATTTAATTATTGACGTATTCCTCTTCGATAATTTGCTTAATTTAGATAGCATTCGCACAACACGAAATTGGTTTATTTTCAGCCAAGTGGAGCCTGTCACTGATTAAATATAACAAGGTGCAATCAGATTGGTATTAAAAATTTATGTGAAATACACATGATTTGAGATGTAAGTGAAAATGTTAAATTAAATGTGTACTCGGTTCTACAACTTGAAAGAATTTTTTAATAATATGGGACATTCCATGAAAATTAATTTGAGATACAGAACTGCAAATT
Source organism: Trinorchestia longiramus (assembly GCA_006783055.1). Classification (NCBI taxonomy): domain Eukaryota; kingdom Metazoa; phylum Arthropoda; class Malacostraca; order Amphipoda; family Talitridae; genus Trinorchestia; species Trinorchestia longiramus. The sequence goes on from VCRD01001805.1 coordinate 42,280, forward strand.
ATAATGTTTTGTGGTTCATAAGCATTCTGATGATAAAATTGAGTCAAGATAATGTGGTCTATGTTCAAAACTGTAACTGTATGCTATTTCTGCAGTACGAACCTTAAGAATGTTCATGACGCCTTCACCTCTGTTCCAGCAACACTGTGACTGGCACTGAGCATCATGTGGAAGTGACCTCCAAGAGTGGGCGGAGTTTAGGTCACCTGCAAGCCGTAGGCCAATAGAAGACTTCGTATTCATTTCTTACGTAAACAGAGGAAAAATATGACCTTTTGGTTTGAATTCTATATACATACATGAGAAGGACTACAAACGATGGCTGAATTCGTATGCATAATTACTTTGCAAGTGTGTTGTAAAGTTGCGCTGATTGTTCAGAAAAAAGATTTGTTCTTCATATGTTATTATCAATAAGATAAATTGTTTTAATGACACAAAATCTACTGATTTAAAAAAATGAAATAAAGGCTTCAATTCCTACTGTAGAAATAACCGAAAAATTCAAACTGATGTTCGTAACAAAGGCATTGTTTGATTTTGAATTTGAAGCAATTCTTCAGATCATCAAGCACATGCCTGTAGATACATCAGAAGGAGATATAATTTATTACAAAGTAAATTACATGTTCGTATGTTTACAGATACCTGTAATAATGATTAAATTAAATCGATCATCAGCAAGCCATACCATACGGTCAACCAGTAATTAGAAATTACAATTTCAATTTAACAACAATCACAACTTTATGTTTTAAGTTTTCGCTCTCATAATTTTCCTTTTTCGGTCTTTCTCGGATGTTAAACATGCAATTCAGTTAAATGTAATGATGTCAAATCTAATCTGTACCTAAAGAAAATATTTCGCTTATCACCTAAAATGCGTATAATACCTACCACGTCAGAATTTATATGTATCACCAATGATTACCTCTTAAGTCATCATTGAAAAAGCAAAGTTTCATTTGTTTCCCCATGTATATTTAATGTTCATTGCGTGATGTGAATGTTTACGTATACCCGTAGGTACTGCTGTTCTATCATCTAGATACTACGCATAGAATACCTACCACTTAAGGATTTTATGATAAGGCATTTTTAAAAACCAATGCTGTTACATTTCTTATGTACCAACTTTATTGGAAATATACGTTTTTGTTTTCGTTTGTTTGTTATTGTTTCTTCATTGAACTACAAAAAACGTCAAGTTGCAGAATTTGTAGTGGAAGATTAACCATTCTTTTATTTTTCGTTGATAGGTCATACTGCTGACATCCGGCTGGTAAACATTATTATGAAGTGTAACGACGTATCGTCATGTGTAGTTGGAAAGAGGCATATCTTTAACTTTTCTGGAATTACATGTTAGTATGTTTATCTACGAAAAATTGTATTGTTTGCCATTTTAGAGAAGTTTAAAGTTCCTAAGTTCAAATTCCCTCTACTACTGAGAATTTATTCTGGTATAATGAAGAGCTAGATGTTATAATAAAATAAAAGTACATCCAGTAGAGTACATTTGTCTGTATTGTGTTATTGATATTTTTATCCAGATTCTCTAAGGTTCTAAACACAAATAGTTCGAGAATTGCAGTATTTTCCGGAATTCACATTCATGATACAAAAGAAAAACCGACCTGAGAGTACATTTGAAGTTACGCCTCTAGTTGAGACATTCGCAGGTAAAATAGCTTCTATGGCATAACCTGTGAGCATACCAAGCCTAAAATGGTTTTCAGATTGCAGGTAATTTTGTTTTATTATCGTATATTGTACGGTGATTGAACGAGATAGAGTATAACATACTTTATTGACCTTGCAATACGACTGTGTTGTGGAGTTTGGGTACTGCTAGGGAATTATAGCGGCCAACTTCAACGATTATGATTCTTATTCTATCCGCCTGTGTGACCTGACTCGAGGAGAATTAAAGAACTCTTGACAGTGACTCAGCTTTATATTTAGTAGGGTTGGCGCAAGAAATGACTTGAGATCTTCTTGAGATGATTGAGCCAGTCCAGAGCTTCCAGAGGTAAATTAGGCCAGTCCAGCTTCAAGGGATGAATAAGCCAGTCCAGAGCTACAGCTTACAGGTGGTTTACAGCAAGAGCCCACAGTGAGTAGAGGTAGTTGACCCCAGTTCAGTGAATTCTTTAAAACACGTCACATGTAGTTTGGGAGTGAGGCTCTCTAACTGAGGAGAGACCCACTTCAACAATGTGCGTGAAAATATTGCTATAGCAACACGCTATAGTTGAGAATGCGCAATGACTATTGTTATCAGTATACAAATTATTACAATAGTATAAGCATAATGCACGTGTTTCAATTGTAAAAGAGTTCTTAAAGTTACTACTAGTTTTAGTTTAATTTCTAGTCGTAAAAATGAAAATTATTTTAGTATTGATAAATTCATGATATTTGAGGAGCTACAGTATACTAGGAACTATTTCTCACTGAAAATCATGTGAAAGATGGAAAGAGTTGGCACTAATGACACTGAGATAATATTTTAGAAATAAAGAATAAAAATATGTAATATTCACTTCAATTAAATAGAGGAGATGTAAAGTTCTGGGTAATGGTATGATTGTAGAATGGTAGTGCTGTTGGGATTTTCAGCTATCAAACTTTACAGTAATTGTTTTTCTCTGGTTTTATTTTTCTTCGCCTGTGTGAACTGAACGAGGGAAATGAGAGGACTCCTAAATGTGACTTAGCTTTATTTCAGTACGGTGGCACGTTAAATTATTTAGATGATCTTGAGCAGCGTTGCGCCCGTCTGAAGCTTCCAGGAGATAAGGATGGCACAGTCCGGGACAGGCCTAGCCCAGAACTTCAGTGACGGCAATTGGTGTGCTCCACATGTATAGTGAGTAGTTAGTTTGAATACAGGATGTCGTGTACAATAAGTAGTATGTAGGCGGTGAATTTATATTGCCAGTGAGGGTGTGAAATACAACAAGCATATCACTTGCAGTGAGTAGATATTGGCATATCACATACAGTGAGTGTTATACTGCAGTGATGGTAGTTCTAATTTGCAGTGAGTAGTGAGTTGTTATTTGTGAGTAGTTAGTACTGAAGTATGAACAGTAGTGAGCAGTACTGAAGTATGAGCAGTAGTGAGCAGTAGTGAACAGTAGTGAAGTATGAGCAGTAGTGAGCAGTACTGAAGTATGAGCAGGGGTGGATGACTCCTTCCCGAAGGCATGAGAACAAGGCGAAATTTGTAGCATCTCCAAGATCCATATGCCTCATCACACATCAATACAATTCCTTTAACCATGAAATGATTGACTTGCAGAAGGCAGCATCAGTTAAAATTATTCATTAAGATTCTCTTGTCAAGGTCTAATCCAACCACTCCTTTACAATGAGGTAGGACCTTATTAACATTTGTGCAGCATTAGTTCTTTTACATTGATAACGGAACATTTGAGCCCCGATTGATTCTACAAGGTATCCGATTGGCAAAAATAAATAAATTATATCCCTGGCATAAATTACAAAAATTTGCATTGATTTGTGAGAGCAGACTTGCATAGACAACATAAAAGAAAATAAATTAACATTTAAACATAAGCCATGACACTCTAAAGCCTTCCAATATTATGAGATCTAAATTAGTAATATCTAAAGAATAGCAGATTTGCATTTAGTTTCTACATAAGTATTCCTCATACATATTAGGTTGTTACAAAAATAATAGCTGATTTCAGAAGCATGCATTTAATCCTTGGTAAATGAACAATAGAGATGTTAAACGTAGTCAAAATATGAACCCTGAGCAGCTATGCATCTCTGCCATCGGACTACGAGATTATTTATCCCTTGTTGATAAAAAGTTAATAGCTGTGATGCAACAAAATATTTGAAGGTCGTTTCCACCTCTTGTTTAGACCTAAAAGTTTTACCATCCAAAAATGTGCTTAAGGTTTTCAATAAATGATAATCAGTAGGTGAAAGATATGGAGAATATGGAGGATGTGGTAAAGTCTCGTATCCCAGTTCTGTGAGTATCTGGACGGTCATTCTTGCAACATGTGGTCGCGCGTTATCGTGGAGCAGAATTGGACCACGTCGATACACTAATGCCGGTCTCTTTTCGCTCAATCGAGCATGCATAACAGCGAGATCATTGCAGTATCTCTCTGCATTAATGGTCTCATTGACTCCCAAAAAACTCTAGTGAATAATACCTAGTGCAGACCACCAGACAGTCACCATAATCTTTTTCTGGTGTAACATTGGCTTTGGGAAGTGTTTGGGGGGCTCATCACGATCGAGCCATTGACCTGATCGTTTACGGTTATCATAAAGGATCCACTTTTCGTCACAAGTGACAATTCGGTCAAGAAAGGGATCGTTGGTGTTGCGCAGAGAGCATCGAGCACACTTCAAAACGCCTAAGCTTTTAATTCTCATTGAGCTCATGAAGAACCCATTTATCGAGCTTTTTCACCTTTCCAATAATCTTCAAATGGCGCGAGACTGTTGCAATGCTGACACCAAGTGTCTGAGACATTTCTCTAA
>VCRD01001805.1:46960-67704 GCA_006783055.1 Trinorchestia longiramus
AGTACATTGGTTTTTCAAATTCTTAAGGTTAACATTCTAAGAGTACGGGTGATGGTGAGCTCCATGCGACGATCCCAGGAGGTTGATGGGCGTCTTAATGGGCGGGGAGTTGAGTGCACGGCGTGGCGTACGAGGAATAACTCGTGTCCATGGCTGGGTTCGAACCCGCAGTCTTTCTACATGAAGCAGAGACCCGATACAGAACACGGGCCGCAGACCACTCGACCACGGTGGAAAGAGTTAGTGCTAATGACACTGGGATAATATTTTAGGTATAAAAATAAAAATATGTAATATTCAGTTCAATTATATACAGGAGTATATGATAAGTTATAAAATGAAGAATGCATGTGTTCGATTTTTAGCGCATTGCAAATATTTTTATTTAGCGATAAACCTAACATAAACTGTCATATTAAAAACCCTCACTCTGATTACATATAATGTTTATTATATGCATGAATAATTTTTTCCTTACACCAATTGTGCTTATATGCAATGCATCGACTCGCAATTTTTAATGCTCTATATGTTTTTAAAATTACTCCCATAACACTTTCCTATATTTAACACATCCATTGATATTCACAATGTTAGCTAAAACAGTCAACCTACAAAGCGTGGTAAATCTAGCTTGAATGTATCTTAGCCTAGAAATAATACTTAGCGGAAATTTGTCTAATTTTGCCATAAGAACTTATATCCGCAATACTTTGTCAGTTCGGTAGATATTTGGGGCCAGAGTGCTTATTTCCGCGCCAGGGAGCTTGTTTTCTTCTACGGCAGAAACGTGTTGTAGAAGAACGAGGAGTAATGGGAAAGAACAAAATAGTTTTATGAGAGATAAATGTATTGAAGTCAATTTGGTGGTGATAAGTGAAATAATTGAAAGAAAGAGAGAGGAGAAAAATGTGTATCCTGCATTTTTGGATATTGAGAAGGTTTATGATACAGCAGATCGTATGAGGTATGAGTAGACTGTAAAATTGGAAAAATTGGTTTTAGTGAGAAGATAGTGAACATAGTAAAAAGTTTGTATGAGAATACATGTGCAACCTACCAGCTGGGGGATTTAATGGCAGGAGAGGAGTGAGACAGGGTTGTACCCTGTCTCCCTTATGCTTTGGTCCATATGTACACAGAACTAGCTGTCCACATGAGAATGAGTGGTTTTGGACTGAAGGTTGGAGAGCATAGACTGAGTTGTTTGCTGTATGCTGATGACATTGTTGTGGTTAGTGAATCAGAGCAGGAACTGCAAAGGATGCGTGAGATTGTGTATGGATACAGTAGAGATTTTAAAGTAAAATTTGGAAGAGACTAAAGTCAAGTCATGGTTATAAATAGTAATGAGACTGACAGAGATAGAGAATGGAATATTGGAGAAGTTAATATAGGTAGAACTAAGGAATATAAATACCTAGGATGCATGATGAGTGAAGATAAATGTGCTTGAGCAAACAGTGAGAAAATGGCAAAAAGCTATGCAGTGGTGGGGAAGACTAATGAGTGTGGTGAAGTATAGAGCAAACATGTATAAATGTTTTTGTGAATGAATGCAGTGAAAAAATTCTTAGTGCATGCATTGAAGAAGAGGCAGTGATATTGAATAGTCAGTTTCCTGGACTTGAATGTGACTACCAGCTAAACATGAGGGGCTCTTTTTAAGAAGCTTACTTTATTAGTGATGCCCCTACTTGGCTGATTCTTTTGCATGGAATGACTCAGGGACATCCTTTAAAAATTATTGTTGACAACCCTGGCATCTGGATTGAACACCTGGTCTTAGAATGTAGTAAATATGAGCATGAACAAGAGAGTATTATGGGTGTGGTTTGTGAGCAGTTTGGAAAGAACCAGTGGAATGCCAGATGTTTTATAGAAAACTCTGGTTTGAGTTATCTTGTATGACTGGATGAAGAATGTAACATCAATGTTGTGGATGTGTTGAATAATTTTTTAGTGCATGCATCAAATAAGACACATTGACATTGGAAAGTCAGCTATGTGGATTTGAGTGTGACTACCTGCCACACATGAGGGGCTGTTCATGACCAGCTTGCTCTTCCAGTTGTGTGTTACATTAAATAGTTGTGTGTTTCATATTACTAGCCCTTACTTGGCTAGTTCTTTTGCATGGAATGACTCACGGTAGGTCATTCCATGATAGATCATCACAGGCCTTTAACCTCTACACCTTGGATTTTGATGAAAATTGGTGTATAGGATTATCTTTTTAAGTTATAGGGGGTGAAGTTTTAATGGTTGTGAAGGTGGGAATGTAAACCACTCTTTAAAAAGATGCATTTATCTTTCTCAAGATAAGGCTATAATATAATCTGCTGTGTAAGGTTAGAATTAGAAAAGAATAATAAATTTATGTGTATAATCAAAAATCTTATAAATGTTGATATAGAAAATTATTAACTTCTAAAAATATTTGGCCCCACTGATCCCACTAGGATTTTGAAACTTGGCACCCCTCCCAAAATAAATGTTTTCATTTTGATCCATAAACTTTGAAAAAATGCAATAAAAGCAATGGGTATAGATCATTTCTTATGCTCAACAGTCAATACAAATGATACACTGGAGCAATATTTAGAGAAAATCTTGCCAATTTTTTCTTGTCATTAAAACAACCAGCATAATGGATTTTTTTTTAAACTTTTTTCATTCAGTTATTAACTTGGTTTTATTCTCATGAATTCTGAATGCACTGTAGACTCATTTGTAGTTTTCTACAGGAAATCAGAAGATGAAATTATCCATCAAAGCTTCTGTTTTTTATCCCCAGACACAAAACATATTACTTCTATGGTGTACACTTTTATATCTGCTCTAGTGCCTAAAATCAAGTGCTTCATACCCAAACTGAGCATAATTAATTACTTCAGTAATGGTTGTGCTGGCCAAATAAAAAGATATAAGTTCTTAAATATATATTATATAGACTGAAGTTTTTATAGTCTGAAGTTTTTATGTATCGATAGTTGTCCTTAGTAAGGTTTGAATTTGAAGAAATAGGATACAGAATGGCTGGGTGGGTACAAAATGGGAAAATTAGTGGCCCTGATGAAATTTCACAAGTTCTGTAAGCATGGTGAGGGGAGTATAATTGAGATGCAAACTGTGGAATATGCTGAAAAATACAGCGAGTAAAACAGTTGAAAAAATTAGCGAACTCTAAAAGCAAACCTACAGTGTGGTAAAGCAAGTTCTGAAACCAAATCCAACACCACCAACACAATTTCAATTACCACTTCCTACCATGACTACCTTGCTGAGACATCAGGCTGACTTTGGCTACCTCCTGGAAACTGCAACATAAATACCAAAAACTAAGACTGTTGGCACCTGAACTACTGATGCTCATACTCCCATTCATTAAAATGTCACTATCAACCAGATTGCTGATTTTCTGACAATGATTCTTTCTGCTACTGTTCAAGAAAGTTCAGATAGATGCCCCTGGACTGGTGTAAAAAATTACTGCCAACACTTTTCTAGTAGATCTTTATAAGAATTAGCTTACTCTATTGAAATAGTTTTCTGATCACTTTATTATTTGGACATAGTTTTTCTACCTGAAACAAATATTTGGAAACTCTAAAACTCTTTAAATACATGAAAAAATACAAGAGGGACCCTCTTACTGTAAACTGCTTCAGTGTTGTAAAGATAAAAGGAGTGAACAGAATTTAATACATAGCATTTTAATGGTAAATTTTCATGAGCCAGTACTTTTACTAACAAGACACATAAATTTTATGTGGATTTTGTTTCATTCCTAAATTATATTTAACTAATAGCTAAAATATCTATTTAAAAGGTATATTATCTACTTTGCTTATTTAATTATACATGTCATCATGTTTCAAGATAGTAAACTCTTGTTTGGTGTAAACAAAGCTGGTTTTTCACATTAATGAACTGATGTTATAAAGAACTGCAGATTTAGTCATGCACTTTTAGATGTAATAAATAAGGTATTTATATCATTAAAATTCACTCTCATATCATAGAGGAATTTATTTTTAGTTAGGAAAATTTGCCAACTAATGCACACATTAATTTTAGTTATGTATTCTGTAACTGGAAACTTTCTGTACAATTTTAATGGCTTGCAATTTTTTCTTGGTGGTATTTGTAATTGCAGTCATATAACTTCATGGATTAATAAATTACCTGCTGATGTTTGAGTGATAGTTGCATTTGAAAGCACAGCAATGGCAGAGGTACAAGATGATGATCAATGGCTGTACGGGGAGGATGGTGCTGAGAAAGCAGCAGCAGCAGCTGCTGCTGCTGAGGAGTCTGCATCAAAAGTAAGATTTTATACAAAATTCAATCATGTGCATGTAGGTTGTGTTCTATATATAGAAGCATTCAGGAGTTTTTTTATGTTAGTAACATGTAAATGTGTTGAAACTGTTAAAAATTTACTCACTATTAATGATGAATGTGTTTTAATTTAATACAATCTTATATTTTGGGAAAAATGGCATAAGAAATAAAATTTTGAAAAAATACTTAGGATTTTTAAGACACAGGTAAATTGGAGAAATGTTAGATATTTGCAACTTTTCACAGTTTCTATACATATTTTGTATATTTTAAAACCTTCTAAGTTTAAAAAGTTTTGTAAAATGGAGTATAAGAGTTTCAAATTCTTTCATTATTCAATGTCTACTTTTCTTACATTGTTTTACTTTTGTTTTATTCTTAATGTTTTGCTTTTACTACAGGTGGGTGAGTATGTGTTCTCTGTCCATAGTGCCTTTCAGAAGACTTCACAGGAGGTTTTTATATGTATCAGAGAAAATACTGGACAAATATTGAAGTGTTATCAAGAAATGTGATTGTTTCTAGTTGAAATAAGGATTTTTGGAATATATTGACTTGATCAATAAAATAATATTTTGTGTTAAAATGAAGTTGTACCTTTGGTTTTTAAAAATTTTTGCTTCTAAAAAGTTTGGATTATAAACAAAATACTTCAATATTTCTGTTGGCAAATGACACATTTTTTCAGGTGCTGACAGTGAAATTTGACTATATATGTTACAATATACATAAAAGGTGAAGCTGTGCCTTATTACTGAACTGTAGCTCATTCTCATTTCAATTGGCTTAATAAAGTATTATTTTATTTGCTTGATATGTTGTTAATACAGCACACTTCATACATAAATCAGCAAATAATCAAGTGACAGATTGCAGCATTTATTTCCATCATTCAGTGGGAAAAAACATCATAATTTTTGTGTATGTGTGTTATTTTAAACTGGAATAACTTATGTAACTGGTTTTCATTTCAGGCTGCAGCTTCACCTGGCAGAAGTGATGCAGGTATGATCACATTAAGAACATTGAGTGTATCTGAATACACAAGCTTGGTGTTTGGTGAGGGGAGATGTTTGTGCTGCAACTTGCTAAGTTCTATTATATTGATAGTGCTTTCAAAATTGCTAAAAATTATTTTTTTATATTTTATGTGAAATTCATAGTAAGCAAATTTGTTTTAGGATGGATTTGAGTATGGGCTTGTAAGCATAAATTTCATGTTGAAATTAATTTTGTTATTATTAGGACAGTACTGTAGTTACCCATACTCACAACACAAACTTATGATGAACTAAAAACAAGTATCTGTAATCTCTCATCAGTATAAATTCTTAATTAATTTTCATCTACCTGATGTACAGTGAGTGAATAGTTTTTTATGCCCCTTGAAGAAATTCTATTGATAACTTCTCATGGGATGTGTGAAGTGCACCCATTGGCTCAGCTGAGAATTTTTATAGATTATAGCTATTTAATTTCTTTCATTTAATAATGAATGTAGAAGTACTCATTTATGAGTTGTAGAAACAATGTTATATTTTATTAGTGGACATATTGCTTAGTTTCAAGGCTTGGATAGTAACCACATATGGAATGTGTAGTGCAACTCTGGTCTCCTACTCTATAAAGAGGTATTAATAAAATGGATAATTTCCAGCATAAGTATATATGTATATATATGTAGTTAAATTGCTGTACTTGAAGTTACTTGAAAATATTTTTCTTCTGGGACAGTGAACACATTCAAAAATCATCTTGACAAATATTGCATAAGGAACCTCCCAGTATTGTATCATAATGATTCTATATCCCTTATTCCTGGGTTTGTGTAAGATTGTGGTAAATATGCATGATTGAAATGTGTGTGTGAGTAAAGTGCACATATTTGACTGGAATGGCTTGCATGATTGAGGTGTATGTGCGTGAATAATGCCTTTACTTTAGATGGCATGGGACTTGGAAGCAACCCAAACAATAAACAAACAAACAATCTTTATTTCCAATCAAGTACACAGTACATAGACATTTAGTACATTGGTTTTTCAAATTCTCAAGGTTAACATTCTTAGAGTAAGGGTGATGGTGAGCTCCATGTGACGATCCTGGGATGTGTCCATGGGCGGGGAGTTGAGGGCTTACCGATAAGTGCCAGCTCACGGCGTGAAACGAGAAACAGCTCGTTTTCATTGCCGGGTTTCGAACCCGCAGTCTTTCTGCACAAGCAGAGACCCGATACAGAACACGGGCCTCAGACCACTCGACTACGGTGGCAAGAATGGACTAAACTGCTTGTTCCTATTGCCCTTTTCTATTTAATTCGATTCTACTTTAGTGACTGTGTATGAAATTGTCTCCTATTGGATAACAAGACTTTGGTGGGAAACATGATAGCCTTGTGCTCTTTTTATTTATTTTTATTTACTTGTTTATGTTTTTCAGGTTGAGAGATGCCATTTTGGATGTGGTAGACTGTTATTCCTATAGAAGCAGATTTGAAAAAGTTAATCAAGCTTCTTCTATGGCTCTAGTTTTCTCTTTGACTACATTTACAAAACCTTGTTAATTTTAGAATTTTTTGTATAGATATGGGTTGATCAAACTTACTTGTATTTTCTTCTAAATTCTGTACATTTGAATGTGTAATGACTATCAACAACTGTTTTTTTCTATTTCCAAAGAAAGCAGATGGATTTATGAAACTTGTAATGTGAAATGTTTTCAAGTGTTACTGTTAAAAAAGTAATAGTTGCATCCTTAACAACATTTTTGAAGGATTTATTATTGTAAAACATTGCTTGTGCGACAATGAACAGAAAATTTAACCTTTTTGATAGCAAAAAATTCACAAAAATTTTAAGACATGAACTTATTCTTTTTATGCTTTGGGGAATGAAGTAATGAACCAAGATATAAAATTGATGAAAGATCTGTTTTAAAATAATTAACATTGTTTAAAAAAATTGTGCAAACCAATCAATTTGATGATATTTACACTACTTTTTTTGCACATGCTTTTTTCATTCTATTTTATTTCACATCAAAGGAGTCAAGACTAGTAAGGATTAAGATCAATATCAAAGGTAATAATATAGCAGCTGTAGTTGCATGGCAGTGCTGTTATTGATATGCAGTATTTAGGCACTTTCATTTGCTATTATATTTTGTAACAAATTCTTAAGTTGATTTATTGAAGTTGCCTCTCAATATTTGCAGCTCCTCCTGAAAAGACTTCAGTGCAAGATGAAAGAAAAAGCAGCCCGGGGAAAGAGGGTGATGCTGCTGCTGACAAGGAAGGTGTAGGTGCTGAAGGTGATGATGCAGCAGCTGATGTCTCAGCTACTGATGGTGACAAAAGTGGTGATGGTGCTGGAGCAGAAAGTAGTGATGAGGATGATCTCACAATCACCATTGGTGAGCTAAAAAAGGCTGCAGAGGTGATGACTCCAGGACAACAGCACGTTGCAAGATTTCAGCCTAAGGTAATCATTTGTGATTCTTCGATACAGAGAGGGAAGTGAACTTAATAGCGATTATTGGCTTGATACCATGGACTCTAAAAGGAGGGAAGGAGATTGTTAGCTGTAAATTTGTACATTTCTCAGGTATTATACTGTCATGCCTCAACATACTCCAACAGACTGAAACGTTGTACTTTTACAATGAAAGGAGGGTGAGTAGGTTAATTTGGCACACTTAACATGATTGGCAATAAAAATACGCGAGTCAAGGGGTAATAATTCGCTAACAATGAGAGTGATGTAAATTATAAGTTTCATTGCTGTTGAAACATCTTTAGAAATAAGTGTTGTATATGAAAAAGTATATGAAAGATGTTTACCATTCAGAAATGCTTGTGCTTCATGGTTAAGTGCTCCTTCTCTGGAGACTCATTCAAATCTATTTATATATTATAATAAAATGCAATTATGGAAATTATATTGGCTTGAAATGTGTTACACTTGTAAATACTGAAACATTCACAATTGAATGTATTATATATTATTAATAAATCCCTCCTATAGTTAAATTATGTATTTCAGTAACCCTCAGTGCTCCTGTGCATTGAATTTTCTGTGTCATTTTTCTAAATTTGTGGAATGATTTTCGTAGCAACTGTCATGCATTACAGTTTCATTTTTATTCATGAGTGTGCTTAAAAAATGAACTTTAAAAGATGATTTCTACAGTGATTATAATCCTGAATTATAATGCAGTAAAGTTTATGTACAATGTGTAACTCCACATCACTTGTTTTGGTAGTCCAACACAAATTCTGTATTTCAGGTCTTCATTGAATGTTACATGTTCATTTTATTTATATGAACTGATTTTACTCAACTGTTTTTTACATGTGATGTGACCATGGGAATTTTTTTTGTTTCAAAGCATCTGGTGCCCTAGCAGTAATATTCTGCCATTGATTTATTTTCAAAACTATTTTGAATGAAAATTGTTATATATGCATTCATGTTTTCTTTACTTCTAAAATATAAATGTAGCTTTTAAGTTACGTTCTCTTAATTCACTAACTGTGTCATTCACTACACTCAGGCGGCACCAACTACAGGCCTGAGAGACGAGGACTTTGCTTCTGCTGGGAAAGTAAACGGTGTTGCAGTTCCGGATTTAAACTCGTCTGACTATGAAGACAAGCCATGGAGGAAGCCTGGTGCTGACCTCTCTGACTACTTCAACTATGGCTTCAATGAGCAGACTTGGTTCAAGTATTGCGACCGACAGAAGAGGATGAGAATGAACGAGAGTGGCAGTGGCCTCAACTCCCTGGGCATCAATGTTGGCAAGGTAACTGTGTGTGTGCTTTTCTTTACCGAAAATTTGATTTCATTTTTGTTTGAGGATCTTACATGGTTACCTTCACTTCTCTCTTGATTATATTTTCCATGTTCTTGACAGACATTTTGCCTTAATTTATTAACTTTATGTGGATGTAAGCATGAGGTGCTGTTAAATTGCATCTATTTCTTCAATTACTAGATTAAATTCTGAAGATTTTCACCTAGATATTCTATGATTTACATATTTAGTGTCATGATGGGCAAAGGCCCAGTTATTTACCCCAACTTTCTTAGTGCAAATGTCGGTTCCTTGGAACGGAAAGGCTTCTCTTTTTGTATAAGTAATATGCTCATTTTATAAACAACTTCTCTCCTGTAAAGAGGAAAATACAAGGTCGTATCATTTTATAAATTATACAATGTTTACGTGTAAGAATCTAGGCTGTTTTATAGCAAGAGGTTTAATGAAGAGGATTGTTATGCACATTTTGGGGACGCTGTACTGCCAGAATCGGTAGAATTTCTTAGCTACTTTTGAAGGAAAATACAACGTGCGGCCACACAACTTCCTTTTTTCAAAGTGCTTTACTTTGAAAAAAAGGCAGTTATGTTGCCGCACCTTGTATTAGTTGTCCCTGTTCTTATAACTGTAACCTAAAAAATTAACATTCTTCAGTTGAAGCATCAGCAACCTGCTCTATAATAGGCCTCACTTGAGACCATTGCTTGCATAGTTTTTGATAAAGTATCACTTATCTTCATTATTTGTTCTTTTCCTCTCGTTTGAGGGGCAGGGTTACCATCTGAGTGTCTTCATTATTTTATACATCTATTTCATTCTTGTGTTCTTATCAAGACGCTTTCTGTCACTTCAGCACTACTTTTGCAAAAGTGCAATACTAATGCAATGCTTCTTTATAAACTAATACCAATAGTTTATTAGTATCTTCCTTACCTTATTGCTATCATCAATGTTGTTACTATGAGCATTGACGCTTTTATTGAAGTCTCAGTCAATTAATTACTTTCATATTTCCTCAAATGCACTGAGTCTTTAGAGCAATTTTCTCTGGCAAGTTTTCTGTGCGTGCATTTTTTCATCTCTGTCGATGTATTTTATTATTTTTTCAATTTTTGTATGTTCATTTCGTCATCAAATTTCACGTTGCTGTGTTATTTCTTGATGAACCTAATAGTTTTACATACCTCTAACTTTGAAGTGAGTACAACTTTGAACAATCATATCGCATTATCCTTCATTGTATAGTGATTCAATTGCATGCTTGTGGTGAAGATTGTGAACCTAGGGTAACTTTTTGTATGTTTTGTGCAGCCGTTTGGTTATCCGTCCAGCTCGGACAGCAAAACCAACGGTGCGGACACCAACGGAAGCGTCAATAGACCACGACCCTCAGGGACGTTCCATCGGCGTATCGACAGCCACACGAAACCTGAGGGCAACTCTATACAGGTCTGATTACTTGTGCCCTTTTTTCCAGTGACTGCTACTAAAATACCGCTTTACGAGTGAAAATAAATATATTTATTCATAAAAATTAGATGGACAATCCTAATTTTTCACAACTTCAGGCAGTTTAGGGTAGATGCAATACATTTTGAAAAATTCATTCGGGAGGGTAAACAGGGGCTTCTCTTCAATATACAAATTCTCTACCGTCTTGGGGATAAACGAACTTGAGGTTTATTCACAATTTGCCGATGTTCTTGAAGTCTTGTCTGTTTTAACAGGCTTTGTTACGGAAGACAACATTCAGTAAAGGTCTGTTTCTGTGCTTGAGAAACGTCGATTATCTAGATTCAATATCTGGGAAGTATTTTGTGTCGGTGTTATGTGAAGGGAAGAGTCGAATTGTAATGAGGAACAATAGCAGTACTCAGCCGCATTTTTAACACGTTGGCCGCGATTGCTGATTTGGTAGGTTTGGTTTGCCGTTCAGCATGTACCAATATGGCGCACATTGCGGCCGACGTGTTAAATTACTACAGGAAGCACAAAAGCTGGAAGCTTGCATAACCTCAATTGGGAACGCCCGGTGGTAGGCAGATAACTGCACAGACTAGACCTCATTGTATTGGCGTCTCACGGCGCTGTCATCAGGAACTACTGACGAGTATAAATAACTGCATTTCAGCTCAAGATATGTGTGTAATTTGTAGTTATTTCTGAAATTGTTGTTCAGAATTACACTCGGATGTATATGAAAAAATTGAATTTCGTTCCTGTGCTTTGTTGGTCAGTTTTACGAACGATTTTTACCTCTAATCTTATAATCGGTATGCATTTTAATTTTTTCAACCGATTGCCTGAACACAACTATGCACCTTGATCAATTTTTAATCAGTGGCAACAATACCAGTAGCTTTATCATGCTGTTGGTTTCTCTCACGCAGGTACTTCTATGTGTAAGAGTCCAAAAATTCAACCGAATCTTATCATTTACTTGCATTCCTAATTCGTATTTCCTCATTGGAAAATTTTTTGAGTAATCGAGTAAATATTTCGATATGGTGTTTCAAGAAATATACCTGTTGAGCATGTCAAGATGCTGGGTGTCAATAAAGAGATCTGTTGCACAGGTCATGACGCTGTATGTGAGTAAAAGAAACCTTGTGTTGCGCAGGTCATGACGCTGCGTGTGAGTAAAAGAAACCTTGTGTTGTACAGGTCATGATGCTGCATGTGAGTAAAAGAAACCTTGTGTAGCACAGGTCATGATGCTGCATGTGAGTAAAAGAAACCTTGTGTTGCGCAGGTCATGATGCTGTATGTGAGTAAAAGAAACCTTGTGTTGCGCAGGTCATGATGCTGTATGTGAGTAAAAGAAACCTTGTGTTGCGCAGGTTATGACTGCAGACCGGCGGCAGTACTCGAACAAGGTGATGGCGCCCCCCTTCATGTCTGGGCCTCCGCCTCCCATACCTCAGGGGCCGTATGATGACATGGAGTGAGTCCTCTTATTTTACTGTGCCTCCTACCATTTTTGTACAGGGTTTTATTTCAGCAAGCAACAGAAAAAGGTGTTTCAAAAATTAAATAAGAAGAATCCAAACCTGTGTTCATGCTGAGGTCACTTTCGACATTGTTAATAATTTTCATTCATATTACCCACATGTGTTGAAACATATCTATTAATAAAAATGTAAGTGCACAGTGACTTTCTGAGCCTATTGTTGCGTGAAATCTTTGTTATTTGATTGAATTTGCAGGTAGTCGAATTCTTATATGGTTCTCTCCATTAATTTCTGATACAGTTAAGCGAGACCGGATCTTGTTTAACTCTGCTGCCTTCATCTTGTTGTGCACAATGCTCACGAGACGTAAGTAATCATGCCTATTAGGCTAGGCCATCACCCCAGCTACAATGAAATTAGAATCCTTTTTTTATGACACGACGTCGTTCAAGGTCGTGAATAAATCGCAGAAAAACGCGATATAATCCAGAGTTCTGCAACTCTTCACTGTTACATAGTCGCGCACTGTAAATCGGTGTCTTTTGTGCGCAATTATCGCCGCAATTTAAAAAAATTGAAAGTTCTTATTTCTCTGCCTGTGTGACTGCTGTAAAAAAACCGGGTGATTTATGATGACTAACGTCTCACTTATTATGTAAGAATTTCAGAAAAAAGTACAACTTAATCTTTAGCTCTGTATTTCTATCTCTTAGGGCGTGTCGATTACACAAAAGAGAACGTTAAGCTCCTGCCATTATTGTCTTTCTGGATGAATTATTTTATGTTAAGGTCTAAACATTAGAGCTTAAAAAATACAAGTTTGTGAGCATCTGCGAACAAAAATACACATGAAAGTTCATGTTCTCACTGCCTTTCAAAAATCTTATGTTCAGGTGTTAGGAAATGACAATTTGAATACATTGTAATATCAACTCGACTTCTTGCCATGATCCTTGATGAGATGCAGAGCGTAAACGGGCCAGAAATTTCTCACCATCCTGCAATGCAAACAAATCTTTGACCTACAGATTGTGACAACATAACTTCCTTTTCTAAATCCGTTTCAATTTGAAAAGAAGGAAGTTATGTTGTTGCACCCCGTACATTACCAGATTTAATCAAAACTTGATCGACTGTGTTGTTTCTACCGAGATATAACAGCTAAAAGTTTCAGTAATCAATAGAAATAATGGAGTTTTCATAAACGAGCCATCTGAGTCTCTGGCTAAGAAAATGTAAATATTATTGTTCTAAGAGGAGAAAGAGCTGGGATTAAGGGATCCCTGTCGTACTTAAAAGTTTCAGATGCGTTTCAAAGGTTATTTACTGCATATAACAAAGTACTTAGATTGATTTTATCGTCTGTGCTCACAGCTTTGGAGGCAGCATGTTCGGCCCGGGCCCTGACAACGGCTACTACTCCACCTCCTCCTACTTCAACACCCCACCTCCTTCTGGACCTCCACCGCCGGTGTCGGGCCCTCCTCCGAACTTCAATGCTCCCCCAGTGTCGTGGTCAAACCCTCCTCCCCCTATGGTCCCGCCTCCTCAAATGGTGCCGCCTGCAACCCACGACGGCCCTCCTCCCCCTCGGTGGGGGGGAGAGGCACCCCCTCCACCTGCCCTGACCGGAACCCTTCCTATGATGTCCAGCAGCTCCCCTCCCCCGTATCGGTCTGATAGGGAGCGGGAAGACTCCGATGAAGATAGAAGAAGGTTAGTCTTATCTTGAAAGTTCTACTGCGGGTCGTCTAGTCACTTTTGTAGTCATTTTATTGTCATGTTTGGTGCTAAAAGTCTTTTCATTGGGTGTTACTTCTTCTGAGGTCATAGCGATAGTCTAGTATGCTTGAAAAATGATTTTCCTAAATCTTCAAAGTTGATTATTGTCTTGATTGAGGAATTTTTTCCCGCTGAGGTCACTCACTGAAGATCCTCTAGTTACGTTTCCTCATTTCAACTCGCTTTGTGTTCAAAGTTTTTTTTCTATTGAAGCTCCTTCCTACTTAGATCATCACGATAGTTTTGTGTGTTTTGAAAAATATTTTCTTGTAGCATAGAAATGATTTTCTATATTATTTAACGAAGAATCGTTAGCAATAACTTGAAGTATTGGAAATATCAGCAGTGGCTATTTTAAATTTGACTGTTGGTACAACATTGAACCAGCACACTTCATTTGTTCCTTGGGACTTGTCGTTGAACAAAAAATGTTAGTCCTTTCTTGGTAGAGAGAGAGGTGAGTAAAAGTGAGACTGAATTTAACTCCTCAAACAGCGCTGTGTACATATAAGGTCATACCTACACTAACTACGCTGCTTAGTTAATGTATGTGAAATCTGTCAGAGTTTGTATCTACTAAATCAGTCCTTTCTACCTCGTACTCTATACCTCAGGAGACGAAACAATTATGCTATCTGTCATGTGGCTCTGTCTTCAGGATGTCTAGATGAAGACTGCATCATGTACACATTTGCTACTTGTTTCAGGGCCCGCCGTCACCGGCGAACCTCTCGCTCGCCATCTCGGTCTCGTCACCGCACCAGGTCGCGGTCGCGTTCTCCCTCACACAAGCACAAGCGTAAGAAGAGCAAAAGGGACAGGGACGCCGATTAGAACCACCCGTCCAGTTCGTCTGCGTAGTGTGTGTCTTTGCATACTATGTTCCGTGAAGCTTTACATCAACATTGTGTCTGTTCTTTCTCTCCTACGTCATCCGCTGGCTGTTGACTTGTTCGAGATTCTGTTGCTGAACACTGTTGCTGAACACTGTTGCTGAACACTGTTGCTGAACACTGTTGCTGAACACTGTTGTAGAACACTGTTGCAGAACACTGTTGCAGAACACTGTTCCTCAACACTGTTCCTCAACACTGTTCCTCAACAGTACTGCTGTGTTGTGAGTTCTCAAACTTCGTCTTTCATCGGTTGGCTTTGTTTGCCTTGTTCCGTTTACTGGTCGTATATTTTCCGCATTCAGTTTAAAAGTTGCCCTTGTTTCGAGTGGTAAAGCTAAGTTCATCCAGCTCAGTTAATAAATACGTGAACTGCATCACACTTGATCTAGTAGTGCTTTTAATTTATCAAAATTTTCGTTTTAAATAAAACAAGTCTACTTTATCAGTCTACTTGCTATACCTTGTAGTATTTTTTGTGCAGCCTTTCATTTCTGGCTGCAAGTCATCTGGCCTTAGACTTTTGGTCTTGAGCCTTAGACATTTCATTTACGCTGTGGCTTGAAATCTGCCAAATTTGCATCTTAATGTTTACTCCTGCGTTGTTAACTCGACCGTATTATGTATTCATCTCAGTCATGAGCTCGAGTAGAACGCTATAATTTTCTTTACGCAGTTTGTTTACTTGCGCTTGGACTTTGAAACCAGTAACAGCGTTCACTTTGAAATTAATAAATGTGAGCGAATTCTGTCGAACTTACCGGTTGAATCTTTTATTTTCATTTGTTTTCTTAGCAGGCCACGTAAGTAACTTGCCGATATTTTGTACTTCATGTGTTGCACTGTAACCGATTTTGTAACGAAAATATCAAGAATGGCGCTTTTCTTGCTCTACGATTCATCTTCCTTCTCGACTGATGTCTCACGTTTCGTTTTTGTCTTAACGCGTGCTGATGTGAATTCTCTTTGGGGTCTTTATGTTTACCCAGAACACTCTGTGGTCATGGATATAGACTCGGTCCACGCTGCCCTGCTCATTAAAATGGTTAGCCCACGCTGTTCTGGTCATTGAAATAAGCCCACGCTGTCCAGTGTAACTCGCTAATGGAAATGCAGCTTTCTTTGTTCCTTCAATTCTTGTAGGAGAACGACTAAAATTTTCTTGCAAGTTTCTTCAGAAGTTCACGGAGAAGACAAAAAAACATTATTTAATGTTAACATCATTGTGCAGGGCTTTAAGGTAGGCGTTCAGGAATCCATCGATACTGACCTACGAAGAGTGCAAAAACTGATTACCTCACTTGTGCATCTCACTTTCTCAAGCTTAAAGGAAGTATTTGTTTATATCCTGTAATGTCACCTTCTACATAAATATCATTCATTTAAAAGTTGTCATTTCTATATCGTTGTTGTATTTATTCTCTTGTTGATGAGTGCTGGCAGGAAACCTATGTGACACAGCCAAGCTGACCTGAACTACGACGGAAATCTTGTGTACTTTCCCATCTGAAAATTCAACATAAAATTAAACAAACATTAACTGGGTTTTAACTGATAGATTAAGTTCACCTAAACTCTCTAATTGTTGGGTTCTTATGATTCCTTGAAATTGTATTTTTTAGCAGTGTAGGAAACACAGCTAGGCGAGTTGCTTAAAGTTCTGGTTCGTATTACGAAAATTTCGTGCAACGCCTGTGTTTGCTTGCAGTTATATTGTGCCACAATGGTGCAACATTCTACCACAGCCATGTGGTAGCATTCAGTTATATTTTACCCGCATCATTTTATATCCCTGGAGTAATTTAGCAGCTTGCATCAGAGATCTTTACTTAATTATTCAAAGGCTATTTTATCTGTTTCGGAATGTAAAAAAGTATTTTGCTGTTCCTTAATTTTGTCTTTTAGCTTTGTAATATTTTGCGTTGAAATTCTTGATTATAGTTTGACTAATTTTGTTTTGTGTCTCATTTGACAAATTGCGCGTTGCCTTCTTTTTTACTTGGTGCACCAAGAAATTTATGCTTCTTTAAAAGTAACTACTTTATTCTCTTTTACTTTAGACGACTCAAAGCTTCTTTTCATCTCATATTACTCAATAACACTTGCAATTATTCAGGCTTTTGCTGTCCAGATTTCAAGTTTTAGGCGTGCTAGTCGATGATTAAAGATTTCCTAGCTTTTGGGGGTACGAAATCGTACCGGTATTTTTTTGCATTCTTGCCTGTAGGGACACACGACTCGATTTATTTGCAATTAGATCGCATTAACAATATTGTCTCTGCTGCTTATATTCATTAGCGACATCACTTATTCTCCACTCGTTGACTATTCTTTAGACCCATGAAAGCAAATTTCCTAAGATTATTATCAAAATTTCTTATTCTGAATTTTAAATTGCAAAAATTAATGCTCGACTAGATTAAGACTCGGAAAGCGGCATATAAAGTTATATTTTTTATTTTTCTGCAGTCGGATAGATTTCCTCGTGACAATTAAAATTTGAAGTTGAATGGGCACTGTACACTGTAGGACAAACATTAGAAGGATATATACGCGGACGGACTAAAATAATGTAGTAGTAAGGTAATGAAATAAGTAAATTAAACCTTTCACTGAAGCTGATGAGCGTACAGAGAAATTGCTTTCTCCATGGAACTTGAAGGAACTTCAGTGTGGATTTCTTGCCTAGCAGTGTAAGATGTGAAGGTCATTGAACTTTGCCAAGCCTCTTCCTTAAAAGCAACATATGCAGGTAAATGAATTTTTATATGAGGACTTTGCGTGAATTTATCTAGAAACACGAAATAATTTGACAAGTTTTGTTTCCCGCGTCTTTCCCTTAAAAAATAGGCTAAGTAATAATCTACTTACGAATGTATAAATTGTGTATGGTATTGTTAGTGTACGAG
Source organism: Trinorchestia longiramus (assembly GCA_006783055.1). NCBI lineage: Eukaryota > Metazoa > Arthropoda > Malacostraca > Amphipoda > Talitridae > Trinorchestia > Trinorchestia longiramus. The sequence continues at coordinate 64,661 of VCRD01001805.1, forward strand.
TTTGAAAATACGATAACGTACGTCTTCTGTGCAGAAAATCACTCAACTCGCACAACAATAATAATGATAAAATGAAAGTAATAATATTAACGCGCCGCAGGGCGTGTTGTTCCCATGAAGTCACTCCTCTTGTTACACTAGCATTGCTAGAGCAGGTGCCGTGGAACTTTGTTTACGCTGGTCTGACCATCACATGTCGCTAATAAGTAGTTAGAACTCGCAGCACTACAAGCTGAAATGTTATGCTGCTTAACACGTTGCCTGCGATTGCCTAGCTGGTGCAAATCTTTACTTTGTACACACAGTCACTAGAAAGCCTTGAAAAAATTATAGAACCTAACCTGAGCGACCCACCGGCGGGTCGTATCGCACTCAACGTGTTAATACTCTTGCCATTGTTCTCTAATTTTGGTGACATCCAATTCTGTATGTTGCGTAACGTGCGATATGCATGTTACTCCACAACATGTTGGATGACATGTAATATGCATGTTACTCATCAATATTTTGGATAACATACAATATGCATGTTTTAAATCAACAAGTTTACAAGTGTTCGTAAGCTCAGCACCTCTGGTTATAGTTAAGTTCGTAATTTGATTACAAAGTAGTGGAGTGTTGCCAAGGAGAGTGACTGAGGAACAGCATCTGGGGATGGAGTGGCAACCCCACGTGCCCAGTCACAGTTTTCTGAAATTTGAGTGGCAACCCCACGCGAATAGTCAATTCTGCTTGAGGTTTAGTGCTGGTGAGTTATTTTGTTACTTCCAAAATGACCACTGATTCATATTAATTTCTACACTAAATGTTTCCCGTACGTATTGAATGATGAGATTCAACCTTTGAAATCGTTTCTTTTCGTACGGATGCTGCCCCACAGTGATTTATTTGTGAATGTGGACCGTCCCAGCAGTAATTCACTTGAACCATTTTTTTTGTCTTTTTACAATCACATTTTCTTAAATGATTCATTTAAAACGTTTGCCTCTGGCTTTAGGAGCTTGTTGCATTACTGATATATTACCGACTACGGAGTGCAAAGATAGAACCTTATTGCGTTTTGCAACGATGTCATGAATTATTGGACACATAGTGATCAACTTCGTTCAGGTGAGGGAGTTAATTGCAGTCTGTTTTCTTTTCAATTTTTTGACGATATCAATGACAATACGACGTGGACGACTATTTGTTTCATTAAAATTATTGTTTCTTTGTAATTGACTTCTTCCACCAATTTCATATGTTTTAGGACGGTTAATTCACCACTAGAGTCCATCCCATGTCTTCTAAGCTTCAAGCATTGTTGGTTTCGTGAGAACAAGCTCGATTATTTTCCTGGTCTACATTAACACATGTTTTCAACGCACGTATAAGTGAGGGTGCCGTAGCAGCAACACCACATGACCAGTATGACCAACTTACTGCACTCCGAGTACTCCGAACTGGCGAGGGAGATGCTAATGCTGCTCCACCATGATGACCTCGCCTCCATTGTCAAGACCGCTACCTGTGGCCGCATCGCTCCTGTGAACGCTGCAGGTGAGAACACTGCTGCTGGACCTGGGTACTGAGCGCTGCTGGTCCTGGGTATTGAGCCCTGCTGGTCCTGGGTACTGAGCGCTGCTGGTCCTGGGTACTGAGCGCTGCTGGACCTGGGTNCTGAGCGCTGCTGGTCCTGGGTACTGAGCGCTGCTGGTCCTGTGTACTGAGCGCTGCTGGACCTGGGTACTGAGCGCTGCTGGACCTGGGTACTGAGCGCTGCTGGACCTGGGTACTGAGTGCTGTAGTCTGCATTCGTCTCTGAGGCACGAATTGGTCGCATCACTGATCAGTGTCACGTGTTTCGTACTTGCCATTTTGCGTAAATGAGTCTTTGTACTTTGAGATTTCACATCTTCTCGTCTTGATTACATGATATTTTGGTGCACCCACGCTATAGTTGCAAAATTTAGTTGAATTCTAACTTCGATATTTGTGTGATACTCTTTAGCTCTTTTGTGCGAAGGTCCTGCAGGTCGATTACTCTTTTACTGATGATGCAGAAGTAACAGCTGATTCAGAGGAAAAATTGCACAAATAGCTGACTGAATTCGAGAGGAAGTGAAAATTAAATGTATGACTTGAAGAGTCACTGGAGCCGCCATGTATTCCATGTGTGTACCAGGTGTTTTCTTTGTTTTCTGTGGATTGTGTCCCCACTGAGCAAGTGAAAGCTGCCCACGCATTACTGCGAAGTACCCAGTTATAAAAACTCATCCAAATTTTGTCACCAGTCGGCAATTTCTCATTTGAATGAGCCACTAGCGCTGAACCAGGATTATCCATTGCAGGAATAAGATAGCACACGATCTTGCAAAAAATGTGTATGTTCTCAAAAAGCAAGCTTATAACTAGCGTTCCTATGTATCAAGTATGATGCAAAAATACTTAGCAGGCATGCAGATCCTCAAAAGAGCCTTTAAAGTGTTAGAAGTCATGAAGTAAGTGCGAAAAGTGATTTTAGCGACAGCGCTTTTGTTCTCATTGTTCTGTTTGGGGGAAAGGCTTGGAAACTGAGACTTGCAAAGAAAAGAACATTTAACGTGTCCGGTGTGACGTAATTGTGGCGGGAGTGACACTACGAGGTGAGCGAGACGGACAAATATTTAGGGAAAAAAAAACATCCCGCGTCTGGTTGCGAAAGTGATGAAGTCAGGAATGTGGAGAACGTATGCTAGATGCTGCTCTAGGTATGGAAGGGTAGAGTGAGAGAAGAGCTGGGCAAAAGACGTACGTGTCAATAGAGAATGTGCTTTAATATGAGCTAGATACCGTTAGAGGAGAGTATTTGTCTGTTACTTACTATTTGTACTAGGCCAGTGTAGGCAAGGTCTCACGCCTTGTCTTTTGAGATATTTGTATGCAAGAGAATCGACTGCCTCTAACGGGGCAGGAGTGAACCATCTGTTGGGTTTTGCAGCGTGAGCTTAACTAGCTGCTCTCTGACCCATGAGGGATCATGGTGCTAGACTGGAGTTCAGGGCTGTTAGAGTTCCGTTGATGCC